>CM076579.1:572971575-573099075 GCA_034641835.2 Pinus albicaulis
TGGTTTTTATTAATTTATTTTCTGCGTAAAAAACAGCACAAGTTTCATTTCCGTATCCTTTTGACTTAACATAACATCCAATTAAAATAAGCACTATAATTTAAAAGCAACTAGCAAGTTTTTATTAAGTGTCATACACCAAATAGCTAGGTTGTAGGGCCTTGGATTAGGTGAGTGGAGAGTTAACTCTCCAAGGCCACTCAAACAAAACATAGAAGTTGATTAATTGAGCAAAATCCAACTCCGTTAGGTGGACCGGGAAAGCTCTCCTCCAGAGATTCAAGCGCGAGGGGAAGTGAAGGATGAGAAGACAGATAACCCCTCTCTAATTTGCTGGATCTAAACTCAAGACCGTTCCGCCCGGCTTCTGACACGGATTGGTGCCCATAGTTGCCACTCCTAGGTTCCACATAGGTGACTACGGGGTGGAATTCTCGTGGTATCTGAGGCAAACGTCGTATCACTTCCAGCAGTACTTCTGGGGGGTTCCCTTGCGAAGCTTGGGTACTTGTGCCGGTAAAGGCTTTTGTTAGGAGGTCGGCGTAACTGTTTCTGTTACCTTCGCTAGTAGGCCTGGGTCGTAATTATCCCAGACTACTTTCGAGAGGTCCTATATTTCGCTTTCTTGTATTTTGGTGTTCGGTCCTAATCACCCGGAGCAGAAATACCTGAAGGCTGTTTGCTTGATTGTATCTCAGGGATTTCTTTTTGTAGTGAGTGCTCTTTTCTCCTAGCTTGCCTAGCTTTATACTTTTTGAGTCTAATTAAAATTTGTTAAAGTGGCTGATCAAGCACCTTGTCGATCGAGGAGAATCCGGGGGTTATCTCCTGAGAGTCCAGAGCCTTCTTCAAGAAGGCGTAGGAGTAATTTAGCAGGTGAGTATCACCCTGTGGCTTCTGACGTAGTGCAGAGAGATCCTCCACAAGGGTTTGAAGGTTTTGTAGGTGGTTCTGGTGTTGGTTCCGAGAGGAGCGCTCCGCTCACCTCCAGAGTCTTATTTCCGCAGGAAGAAGAAGTACAGGTAGTGGAAGTGTCTCCGCCCCTCGAGTGCTTCCATCTCCTCTTCCTCTGATTATCGGATTCGTTGTTGAATACATCGGACTGAGTCAGAGAGACCCGCAGATCCTACACAGTATTATTCATACCTTTCAATGGCCACAAGCGGGAACACGGCCTGTTTGTGAGTGCTGCAGGCATTCAGACTCCTGCTTCTGTTGAAGGAGGAGGCACTATTGCTATATCTTCGGTTGCTTCTAGTACTGTTGTGTTTGGCTCTGGTTTCACCCAAGCACATGCTTCTCATTCTGGTCCCTTTTGTTTTGGAATGCCCACTAGTGGGATTCCTCCTTTTTCCTTTTCCGCTGCTGCAGCTGCATATACACCCATGCCTTCAATGGCTAGTGGATCAGCTTCTTTTCAAGGGTTCCCCTTTGGAACTGGGCACATTCCTAGTTTGAATCCTTCTTTAGGGTCCTTTTCGTTCACTTCTCAGACTCAGAGTTTCAACTCTTGGTCTGGAGGTCAGAATTCGACCACTTTTACAGGTTGGAACCATGTATTCACTACAGCGGGGGCAGGGAATCAGTTTTACGCTGGTCACCAAGGGAATGCTTCTTTCCCTTCGTCAAGTGCTTATCAGAATTTTTCCCCTCTTTCTAATTTCTGGAACCCCTATCAGGGGCTTTCCTCTTCATTTAATACTTCGGGGGGGGGGACTGGTCTGGTCTTTGGTAACTCCCCGTTGGGAGGAGGTTCTTCTCCTTTTTTTACGAGTTCTTTCTGGAAACATGGTGCCTTATCAAATCTAGGGTATTCTTTTCAGAATGTTGGGAATTCATCCCATCAAGGATGGAATCCTCAGGCTCCGCCTCGTTTACCTTTTCTGGCAACGTTATACTTGCCAGATCTGTCGAAAATGACGAATGATCTGATCCGGTACAGTCTGGGGTGGCCTCCAGTTCCCACCAAACTTCCTTCAGACATTCCAAAGTTTGAAGGAAAGAATGGAGAGAATTCGGTTGATCACATCACCACCTTCCATTTATGGTGTTCGTCTAACTCCCTGATTGATGATTCGATTAGGTTGAGATTTTTTCAACGCACCCTAACTAGAAATGCTGCGAAATGGTATATTAAGCTAACTGGGGGTAGTTTTTCTACATTTGGAGATCTGGCTGTTACATTTCTAAATCATTTCCAGTTGCCAGTCCGTTATGACACCGAGACTAAACTCCTAGCTAATTTTAAACAGGACGACGCAACCCACATTTCTGACCATATTTAGGAATGGAGGAGAAGGAAGAGGCTTATTAAAGCTCATATTCTAGGAGAATTCCTTTTGGAATGGTTTCTGAAATCTCTGCAGTCAGACATTTCTAAAGATGTATCCCTATCTGGGGTATTTTCGGAGGAACAGGCTATTTTTAGGGCCCAGCAGTTGGAACTGATATATTCTTAGTCTGGGGTCCTTCATAAATATTTTCCCAATGCTCCTCGCTCCAAATTAGATTTATCCAAAACTAAGCCTGGTCTTCATGGTGATGGACTTATTGGGTCGATCAATAGTGGTGCAACTAGCCTGCTTACTCAATTGCAACAGTTGTCTTTGCAATCTGCTTCTTCTGGTCAGGCTGTGCCTGCAGAGTCCTCGCCTTCCCAATCTTTGTCGATAAATGCTGTCCAAACTTCCGATCCCAAAGGAAATCAACAATCCGAAGGGAAGAAGAAGGGACGGAATAATAAGAAAAAGGGCAAGAATGGGAAGGGTAATGCAAATAAAACCAACGAGCATGTTGGTGAGGGTCAAAAGGATAAAAAGAAAGTGAAGTTTCCATGCAAGCTATGTGCTAGAGACCATCTTACACACCTTTGCCCTAAAATTCAGGATGCGCAGTGCTTGTTAGCTCAGCAGGGTTCTTCCAGTTCCCAGGCTGTGTTAACAAACCCTTTTCCCCAAGGGCAACAACTAGTTGTTGGCACGAATCAAAGTACTGGGGCTTCCTCTGGGGGCACCCAGGAAGGGGAAATTCTGTCAAACATATTCATGATGAGTGCTCATGCGGATATCGCTACGAGATCCCGTGATTATGGCGGAGAAGAGTCTTCAAAAGCTAAGGATGCTCCTGATGCTACTGAGCCGCTTCATATTACGAGGCCTACTGTTGAGCCTATACCTCGGATGCCCAAAGCATCTACCAAGCGTTTGACGATTAATCCAAACGCTAGGGTTGCCTAGAAATACTCTATTGTGGAAGATCTGGCGCAGATTCCTTGTGCCATGTCGGCTTTAGCGGTGCTCCAATCTTGTCCGGCTCAGCGCAGTTCTTTGCTCACTGCTCTTGGGGTTGTAGATCCAAAGAACTCTCTTATGATTACTTTTGATATGTCTAATTTTAAGAAGAGACTCCCCCATCATATGGCTTTCCATATCAAATCATCGTATCAAAAATGAAATATTTTTCGGACGGTCGTTGATGAGGGTGCTTCCACATGTGTGATGTCTCTCGCATGCTGGAAGGGAATTGGATCTCCCGCAGCTACTCCTTCTGCTACTCTTCTTACTGTGTTTGACGGTCATTCTGACAAGCCCCATGGTATTGTCCCAGCTTTACCCATCTGTGTTGGGGGAAAAACTGTAAATATAGAGGTTGAGATAGTAGATGCAAGCTTGGACTACAACCTTCTGTTGCGGAGAAACTGGATTTATGAGATGGATGCTATTGCATCCTCATTATTTCGAATTATTTGTTTCCCCCACGAAGGGAGGATTGTTACAGTGGACCAACTGGACTTTCCTCCTATAGACCCGAATGCATCTACTGACTCAACTATTCCAAAATTGGATAATACCAAGCCGCCTGTTGAAAGTTTAGGGGTAGGAATGTATTCTTCTTTGATGGGTACTTTCGATATTCCTCCTCGTACGGTTCATATTAATGAAATTTCATCCTCTAAGGCTCCTCTTCGAAGAGAATTTTTCAAAACTCATTATTTTTCGGACCCTTGGACCTTACCTTCCCCTACCGCCACATTAGCGAAAGCTCAAGTGGGTGGAATTGCACTTCCAATGTCTGAAGCTGAGATTGCTTATCAGTCTATTGTTAACTCTGCAGAGTCCATTCCAGCTCCTCTTTCTCCAGATGGGTTGGATGGAGATTTGGCTCCGGCTTGGACGCTTAGTTCTTCTTCTGCTCAGGATTGCCTTGATACCACTCTTCCATTTGAAGAGGCCATCCTAGAAGCTATGACTGGTATAGATAGACCGTGGGATGATTTGCATCGTCGGTCTTACTTTTTACTTGATTTAAGCGAGGTTGAATCAAGTTTTCCAAGTCCTTCGTCTCTTGGTCCTGTTCGCCCAGTCCTGAACCCTTTAGCACCAACACATGTTTATGCTGAAGGGAACATGGTTGTGATTTCTCCAACTATCTCGATGAACATTTCCAGGGACCCAAATGTTATTGAGAATGTCTTCATCGGAGCTGAATGTTCCTCTGAAGAGATTCAGATTTACACCGAGCTCTTTAAAGAGTATAGGGATGTATTCGCTTGGTCTTATGAGGAAATGCTTGGTATAGATCCATCTATTGTCCAACATGAGATCAAGACTTATGAAAATGCTAAGCCTGTGAGGCAAAAAATTCGTCCGGTCAATCCTAGGAAGGCAACAGCTATCAAAGCTGAGGTGGAGAAGCTGCTTAAGGCGGGATTCATTTTCCCTGTTCCCGTAGATAAAAAACAAGGAACAATTTGAGTTTGCATTGATTTCAGAGACCTAAATAAAGCATGTCCTAAAGTTAATTACCCGACACCATTTATAGATCAGATCATTGACGAGTGTGCCGGTAATGAGATTTTCTCCTTCATGGACGATTTCTCCGGATATAATCATATTACTATCCATCCTGAAGATCAGCATAAGACTACCTTTATTTGTCCCTGGGGTACTTTTGCATACAAGAAGATGCCTTTTGGTCTTAAAAATGTTGGGGCTACCTTTCAGCGGGCCATGTCATATGCCTTCCACGACATTAAAAAGATTATCGAGGCATATTTGGATGATTTAGCTGCTCATTCTTGAAAGAGGATGGATCATCCTGCTCACCTCCGTCAAATATTTGAACGATGTCGTTTCTATAAGATTAGGTTCAATCCGAACAAGTACCTTTTCGCGGTTACATCCGGTCGGTTATTGGGATTCATTGTGTCTAGGGAAGGGATTAGTATAGATCCCTTCAAGGTTGAGGCAATACTTCGGTTTCCTCCCCCGTCCTCTATTCGTCAACTTCAAAGTCTACAAGGAAAGTCGAATTTTCTTCGGAGATTTATCGTAAATTATGCTGAAGTTACCAAGGGATTTATGAGATTGTTGAAGAAGGGAGTTCCATTTCTTTGGGATGACTTTTCTCAAAGCTCATTCGATGCTTTGAAAAAAGCATTGACCTCTGCTCCTTTATTGAGTCCACCTGATTATAGCAGGGATTTCCTTTTGTATCTTGCAGCAGCAGAATCTACTATTGGTATGGTTCTGGTTCAGGAAGATGATGCTCTTGCAGAGCATGTTATATACTATATTAGTCGAGGATTGGTAGGACCTGAACTCCGGTACACTCCGATAGAAAAGTTAGCTTTAGTAGCAGTTCATGCTGTGCAGCGACTTCGACATTACATTATTCTACGAAAAACTTATGTTTTGGTAGCAACCAATCCATTTCAGTTTATCCTCAGTAGGCGAGTGATTGGGGGAAAATACAATAGATGGATTGTGATTTTGCAGGAATTTGATCTTGAGTTTATGTCTGCCAAGTCCAAGAAATCATTGGTTTTCGTGGAATTGATCTCCGAGTTGCCCTGTGGGGAAGAAATGATATATGATGAATCCTTCTCGGATGAACATTTGTTTCTTATCTCTCCACAGGATCCTTGGTATGGGGATATAATTGTGTATCTCCAGACTGCGAAGTTTCCCTCTACTTTTTCGAAAGATGAGCATCGTAAGTTGCGTCACTTGGCTAAGAATTACTTGATTATCGGTGATGCTTTATACCATTGAGGGGTTGATTCAATCCTGAGACGTTGCTTAACTCTCGAAGAAGCTGAGGCTGTGCTGAATGATTGCCACAGTGGAGGTTGTGGTGGTCATTTATCTGGGCTTGCTACAGCCCAAAAGATCTTGCATGCTGGGTACTTTTGGCCTTCAATTTTCAAGGATTGTATGGAGCCGGTCAAAAAGTGTCATCCGTGTCAAGTTTATACTCGAAAAATGCGCGCTCATCCAGCTCCGCTTTTTCCAGTCATTACTGTCGGTCCCTTTAAAAAGTGGGGTATTGATCATACTACTTGTAACCTGCCTTCCGCTAAAGGTCACAAGTACATTATTGTAGTAGTAGACTACTTTACGAAGTGGGTCGAGGCTATGCCTACTTTTGGGAATGATGGTGAGACTGCAACTCTTTTTCTTTTCAACCAGGTTATTGCTCGTTTTGGTATTCCTAGAGATATTGTCACTGATCATGGCAGTCATTTTCAGAATAGCATGATGGCTGAGTTGGCTCTAAAATTAGGTTTCCAGCAGGAGCATTCATCTCCATATTATCCTCAAGCCAATGGGCAAGTGGAAGCCGTGAATAAATCCTTGAAGACAATTCTTCAAAGGAAAATTGATAAAGCTAGATCCAACTGGCATATTATGCTATATCCTGCACTTTGGGCATACAGGACGTCAGTGAAAACTGCAACTGGCTTTACTCTGTTTCAGCTAGTGCACAGGTTGGAATCCGTATTTCCCATTGAATGCGAGATTCCTTCTCTTAAGTTAGCTGTTGAACTTCTTCCTGACACTTCTAGTATTGAAGAACGGCTTCTTCATCTGGAACATCTCGATGAGTAGCGTCGGGATGCTGCCACAATGAACGAAGCGCATAAAAACTGAGTTAAAGTTTAGTACGATAAGGCGGTCAAACCCAGGGTTTTTTCAGAAGGTGACCTTGTTTTGGTCTATGCCCAAGAAAAAGATGCCCTGGGGGCAGGAAAGTTTAAGTCTATGTGGTATGGCCCCTTCATCGTTAAAAAATTCCTTAAGAAAGGAGCATATACCTTGGTTGATTTTGAAGGGAACGAGTTGCCGGAGCCCCGAAATGGGCTCTATTTGAAGAAGTACTATGCCTAGGCTTCGGCCTGGCATGTTGCTTTTGTATATAGTAGTTTTTTCTTTGTACATATCTGGTTGATTTTTGATCTTTGATGGGTTGGTGATGTTTTTGATCTACTTTGGCAGGTTGTGTTGGATGTCATGAGTCATTTTGGTTTCGTCGATGGTGCTAGTAGACACACCCGAAACTTAGCTTCTGCGGCTTGGGTGCTTCATTATCCATCCGGTCAGCTGTTAGTATCAAGAGGGGTCTGCATTGGTCCTGCTTCCAATAATATAGCAGAATACACTGCAGTTGTTTATCTACTCTCGGAGGAAATATCTTTGGGTGTTGATTCGTTGGTAGTTTTCTTGGACTCTCAGCTGGTGGTGTCGCAGTTGAACAATACTTATCAGGTTCGAGATCCATTTTTACTCCGGTTGTTCTTGAGGGTACGTTTGTTAAAAAGATCATTTCAATTTTTAACTTTCATTCATATTCCTCGAGCTGACAATTGGATGGCAGACTCATTAGCTAATCAAGCAATTGATTGGCACATTAATCATTCCATACAATAAAATTTAATCATCAAAAACATCATACATTTTGATACATTTGTTACATCACATCAAACATCCCTGTATATATATCATCAGAGTGTTCAAAACTATACAAAAATTTGGATCCATAAGTCATACAAAAATTTGGGCTTATGCCCGATCATGTTCAGTCTCAAAAAATATACAGTCATCTGATACATCATATCTATCTACTCCTGAGGTCCCTGCCCAGAAGTCATGTTTCTATAGAACACGATCGCAGTGGCTACACGGCGGAATAACCGTACCCAGTCACGGGGTACTCCTACCACCTGTCTCTGGATGGCTTCAGGCAGATCTTCCACTGCAGCCATAGGTACTTGGCGGGTTAATCCCTCCAAGTTCCTCTGTACATCCTGGAGGGTTCTGTCTGGATCTACTGTATCCGCTTCGCCTCTGCGACGCTTATGTCGTGGGCATCCCTTAGGTCGAACTGGTCCAATATTTGTTTCATGATCATTTTAAAATTGTAAGTCATTTGAATCCAATAAAAAACATGTTTGTTTTTCACATTTTTTCATACATATTGAAAAAATCCAAAAAAAAAATTATATAAGTCAAAAAATTGTAAACTTACCAACTGTACCCCATGCTTCGCCTAGTGGAAGGACAAGATATGGATCACCACGAAAGTCCATCCCGGCATAGGGATAGTCATCCACAACGATGATTTGTTCTCTCCACCATTGGAAGAACTCATCATCCCAAGTGGTCCGGGGAACTTCACTTCCCCCCAATCTCTTCATCATGTCTGCCCAGCGGGCAATTCTTGGGTCTCTCGGGCTACTGATGGTAGAGATCACTTTGGGTCTCAGCGCTGGAATCTTCTCGAAGAAGAATGTCATCAAAATTGTACCATATCCAAAATGTTTTGTCTTTGCTTTTCGGATAGAATTCAATTGTTGCTTCATGTTCATCAGTAGAGCCGTGCACCAATCATATACATGAGTTAAGCATTCCACTGCTATACTCATTTGTGTCCTGGATGCCTGGTGTAGAGAAGCTGATCCTGCTACTCTCCCAATGGTAAAAAGGAGGATTTTTATGTGCAAGTCTCTTAAATCTTTGATTGCAATTTGAGTTCCAACTTTCTTGGAACCCTCTACGCAGTATACGTGGACGTAATCTTCCACGGTTAGCCCTCCCAAAGGCTTACCATGCAAGTCTACTGGCTCCCCCCTCCGGGAGAGTCCAGTAATAAAATAGATATCTTCCACTTCGATGCATATAGGCATCTGATCTATGATGAAGCAGTCTTCTTCCGGTTCCCAATAGTTCACAAGCATTTCGAGCAACCGGACATTACTCTTCATATTTGGCATTTTGAAAAACTTGAGCAATCCACAATTCCGAAGAATATTCAGTGATACTTGGTCCTGCATGACTTCATTGTCTATAGCACTATGTTCACGCTCTCTCCATGATATGGTCATCCTGCAAAATTTCAATAATTCGTTCATTAGCTACGCATTTTTTATTTTGGGTTGCGCATACGCGACTTTCTTTGTGCACAGTCGCGTATATACGCGACTTGGTCATTATCAACCTACGTATGCACAAACCCGTGATTTTTAGCAAGTGATTCCACGGTGAAAATTCCAAATTTTTAACTTATGAACATACAAAATGAATAGCAAGGATGGTTTATGAGCTTACCTAACAAATTCGATGAAGTTTGATGGTCGGTTGCTCCTGTTTTGACGAAAGAGGCTTTTTTCTCCAGAGCACTTTTTCCCAAATCAGCAATGTAACAATGAACCGAATATGAGGTAATTTGTCTATTTATGCCCAAAAAGTTGAAAATTTTCGCAAAAAATTGTTATGCTTATTTTTTCAATCTATCTTAAGCTGCATAACCCGGATGCTTGGAAGTGCCCAGATTTGTATATTTTCAGGTACATTTTGACGAATTTGAGATTTTTCCCAGTTTTTGATCCATGACTGCTGACCCGTCATGGCAGGTATATGATCTTCACTGGCATATAGGTTAGGGAATCCACTTTTCGTTGCATCTTGCATACTAGCCTCCATTCTGATCACTTGCCATAGGGTCGATCCCATCAGGTCATGAGTATTACACCCATTTCACTCGCCGATTATTTAATCATGACTTGGTGGTAGAGCCTTCCTTTACATGGGCTTCCTAGTTAGTTCCTCGCTATCACATGTTGCCCATGCTGCGTTTTATGTAGGCTCGGGAGTCCTCTTTAGTCCTGCCATGACTTATGTGTTGAAGCTTCATTCTTCTTCTTCCTCACTATCATTTTTCTAGCTATTACCCTAGAGGCTCCCTGGTGTTGTTGAGTTGTATTACTGCATTGCATATTGGCTACTTGTTTATCCTGGCCTTTAGCCAGCTTCATTTGGACTCAATGTTTAAGCCAAATTTTGACCTTGTCTATCTGTACAAGTTAACCATTGCATGCACTTGGCTATCGCGACTTGACACCCTTTTACCCATGGATGGAACATTCCTCTGAGTATCGCTTACCAGTTTCCACCACCTTGCATTGAGCATAGGATTGTTCCAATCCCAGGAACTAGTGCATCTGTTTCTTGATACTCGTTCTATCCATTGCACCATAGCATTCTTTTATTATTTTTCAGGCTTGTTATATGAAAAAGACAAAAAAATCAAATATAACAAAAAGAGCGGAAACGGGATGTAACTTCATAATTTGATGGCAGTACAGTGTCAGTTTGTCGCCCTTGAACAAAGCATATACACTTATATATCTTTCCTCCATTTGGGATGGTTTTAGTTTTGACCTAGGTTCAGCCTTTACCTTGTTTCACTGGTCAGTTCTCCCCCGGTTTTTTATCTCTTCCAATCATATGGAGAGTTTGTTTTTAACTCCTGCATAACAGACTTATACGGTGTCACTTTTTACTGCCATGGTCATTATGAGTCATGCTTTTGTTCGAGGGAAGTCTAACCAGAGTCGGCCATTCTGCAGTGTCTCTTGACTCATTATTCAGTCGGCCTTCCCGGTCTTGTCAGTATCTTGTTCTATCACATCAGATGTTTTGGTCCTTTGCTCGTGCTGGTTTGAGAAGGTCTCCATTGACTTCTTGCTGGCGGGTTTGTCTCTTATCGACTACGACACATTGCTCTGAGAGCAAACCTAGAGCCACACCCTGGCCCTATTTCCATCATTGATAGGTGACCTTGTGCTCAGCATTTGATCATCATCATGGATCTTTGACTGAGTGGTTTCCCCTGTGTTCGACGTCAGCACACATTATCACACTTGGGATTCGTGCAGTACCTTGATTTCCATTTGACCCTATCGGTGGATTTCTCGCCTCTGTGTCGGCTTTCATTATTGGTTGGTTCAGAGGGTTTCTTCCGTGCGCTAGCTTCATCTTGTGCACGTCGGAAACGTACTTCGGTTTTGGTTCCATCACTCTCCTTCGTCCGATTCCTTCCAAATCTTGGCCTGCGGGTTACACTCGCGCTGGACTGATGTGGGATGCCTTAATGCCTTCCTTCCAGTAGATCTTTTCCCATCGACTCCAACTCATTGCTCTGGGAATAAGGTCTAGAGTCTTTTTGTCAGTACCTTAGGGTTTGCAGTCATCAGTGGCAGACTCTTCGCTATCGACAGTGGGGATTCATCATTGCCTCCTGATTGGTAGATTCTTTCAGGTGTTCGACTTCAACTCATTTATTCGCACTTGTTAGATTGTACTGGGGCACCTTGATGCTCATTTTCATTATTGGTGGGTTGTCTCGCGTTGGTTAACGGTATACATCATTGACCGGTAATCCAACGATTTCTCACATGGTCGACTTCAGCTCATTTATTTCCATTGTGTATAATTTTGCCATAGTGATCGGTGAAGACCTCGGGTTGCATCATCATTTCTCGGTTCACTTTTGACAGTCCATTCAGTTTCTGCCAGTGATGTCGTTCACCCTTATATGTTGCAGTGTCAGTACAGCAGCATCCTATATGTTGGCTCCCGAGTTGCGTGATTGTACCATTTATTCCACCTCTTATGATTTGGTACTTGGAGATTCAGTTACTTATATGATCAGACATCCAATTTCAGCATCATTGATCAGCTTTCTATATGTGATACTTAGACATTGATTCTGACTTGTACTTCTGGGCCATACTCAGTTGATTCATTGTGTACTTTCAGTTCAGCTATACTTGTATACATGTTGGATCTATTCAGTACTTTCGATATGATGTATTTTTGACTAAGCATGGGTATGCCCGCCTCAGCATGAGTTGACTCTCTGTATTCTTTCATTGTTTTTTGGCAGGCTGAAATTTGGTGAATTCCTCTCTTGTCCTTGCGAAGTTCTTTCTATGTGAATAATAAATTTCGGCCATCATGTACCCCTTCTGACCTCATATATTAGGGGGCATCTTTTATAGCATCATTTTTCACCCTCAGGTGATTCATGATTGTATTTATGGCTTTGGGAACCCATTCCCATAGACTTGAACAAAATTCATTAAAAAATAGTGTTAAAATTCCCATACGCGGGTATGCCCAGACTTTTCCACGTGTATACGCGAGTCCATATGTACTTTTCTGCGTATGCCATTAAAATCATTAAAAAATATATAAAAATTTCCTATTTTCGGGCTGGGTTGATGGTTACTCCAGTAGTTCAACCACCCCAATATGTGGCCAACTGTTTCCAACTGATTGAAACTACTTTGAGGGAGTATAAAAGCCCCTCATGTGCATGGCCTAGGGGGGAGAGAAATTTTATAGACATTATACTCTGTTGGAATCACAATTCAAGTTTGAATTCCCGTGCCTCCTACACTTTCCCATATTTATACAAGAAACCCTTGTTTCCTGGAGATGTTCATCCGTTTATATGCCATCTCGAGTGCATAAGTCTTGAAAGTATCTTAGCGAGGCAAGGGTGGGACGGATCTGGATGACGGTCTGTTCGAAGATCGTGGAAGGATTTAGGTGATCTCTCCACTTTTACTACTGTACATGCTATTCGTAATAATGAAGAACCATCTTGTTCCTAAACTTGTGTGTTAATATCTATTTGCGTATGTGAAAAGATTGATTATTAAGCATTTATTATGGTTTATATAATGTTTCACATGGATTGCACTAACGTTTAGGAGAAGTATATGCTGTACAACTAGGTTTTTGTGCACGTTCTTTCTTGTTTTCCAGGTTGAAGAAGGAAGAAGGGTTGATGGGGGTTTGGACCCCGCGGGATCTACATCGAATGTAGGACTACGGGTGAGTTCTACTATCGGTGTTATCTAGTTTTTAGCATTCAAGTGTGGTTGTGTATGAGTCCTTCTGAATAGCATGCTATGATCTGTGGAGGTTTTGACCCAACAAACCTCTAGGGTGTTTTTCCCCGAAACAGTTTGTTGTTTATTTTCATTAAATAGTTTGCTATTCATTTTCATTCATAGATTTCTGTTCATTGCCATTAGAAAGAGTTTGCTGTTTATTTCCAGTAAATAGATTTGTTGTTTATTCTTGTTAATTAGCTTTACTGTTTATTCCTTTTTGCAAGAGTTTGGTTTTTCTTTGGAGTGTTATTACAAAAATCTTGTTTAGTCTATTTTCATTAGAAGCGTTAGTGATTTAACATAGTTACTGTTTCCATTTAATTACTTTAGTGTGGAGTGTAAGATCATCAACTCTAAAGGACATTGGTTATTATTGCCTACGTTCTCAGATTGATTGCCTTGTTCATATTTGATTTCATTTACATCAGTTGACAGAGGAAAGAGTTATTACTACTACATGCTTGACTGATGATGGTTGAATGAATGGTTGAACTTCATAACATTGAGTTTCATATTGTTGTACTTAGATTTCATTTTCAAGCATCTGTTGACTCTTTTATTTAAGACACTGTACTGCACATTGAAGAGCATTACTCTTAGATTAAATTTCCACCTCAGACTGAGTACACTGTTGAGATAAAAAGTCGTACCTGGATTGATAATTAATGTAGGATAAAAAAGAGTAAAAAAGACACTTTTTATACCTCAACATTTTGGCGCCGTTGCCAGGGAGAGTGTAGCTATATAGAAAAGAGTGATGTATATTTGATTTTCTCTACTAGGGAAGAACTGGGTATTAAAAATGGAAGGTAAGAACCCGCGTATCGAGTGAGGAACATGCTCGTTCATCTGCTCGCTTCATATCAAAATTGAGTGAAAATCTAAGGTAGGAATGAATGCTTGCGTTTTTTTGAATGACTAGAAAATTTAAACAAAACGAAATTCCTCCCAGACCTAAAAAACCTAAGGGACTAGTGACCCTTGGGCGAACAACCTTTATTGACAATATCATTAAGAAAGCTAAATCTCAGCCATCAGTAGGCCCTAGAAAAATTGCTTCTAGACAACCTACTAGTTCCCTTCGGGCCACATAATCACCATATGTAGCTTTTGTTGAGGTGCATAGTCAAACAGAAGATCAAGATTCTCAAGAAATTGAGAATTCTCGCCCAATTTCTTTACAAGAAGGGAACTCTAGTAATCTCTGTGAAGGGGAAGGAGAAACAGGGGAAATAGAAAAACCAGGATTCCCTCTTGAAGTAGTCCAAGCACTGAGCAGCCCAGATAAGGGAAGTGCTGTCAAAATCATCCAAAACAAAGCTGAAGGACCAAAAGTCCCTTGGATAATAATTCAGCAAGGGACACTCATTATCCTAGACCAAAGAAGTGTTGTTAAGGTCATCCCTACTCCTTCTATTCAGCCTAGGAATAATTCCCTAGAAATCCCAGAAGGATATTGGCACATATTCGATCAAATGGCCCACAACCAGCAACCACCCCAAACTTCCACACTACAGTATCCCATTGTGGACACTCCTCTCTAGCATATTCCTACATTCCATGGCTTAACATTGGAAGATCCAAATGCATTTCTGTTTGAATTCGATGTATTATGCAGAGGGTATGACTATACCACTGATCCCCAAAAGTTAAAATTATTCCCCTCCACATTAAAAGGAGTAGCTCTACGATGGTTTATGGGGTTAGGTGGAGGTGTTATAAATGACTGGGATTAGATGAAAGTTTCTTTTCTAAAGAAATATCAGGATTATTGTAGGTCCAGGGAATTAAAATATGAAATATTTCAGATGACAACAAAACCTAATGAAACATTGGAGGAATATGTAGAACGCTTTCAATACAACCTCCATATGCATCTTTACCCTTACTTGATAATGTGTTAAAAACTACATTAATTAAAGGGATGAAGGAACAATGGGTTGAAACATTAAACATCATGGGAAAAGGTGATATATATCAGGAAATTTTTGCTGACATTATTGATTTATGTATCAAGAGTTCAAGAGGCAGCACAAGAATAAAACCAGCAAAACGTGACATGATCACAAGGGATAGAAAGACCTCCGGTGGAGGTATAACCTGCAAAAAAATTGGCAATCTACTAGAATATTTCAAAACTGATATTCTAGGGACTCTAACAACGTAGCTTGATATCATGCAAGCTAAACAAAAGAAATTAGAAGTAGAACAAAATTTGGCAATATTCTGCCCTAGATGCAAAAAGAAACATAGCCATAAAGAGTGCCCGTTGGATATAGTCCAAGTCTGTGCCATCTGCATGAAATATCACTCTATATAAAGTTCCCTCTCACTCCCAGGATTGAAAGCAGTCTACAAAGAAGCGGAAGAAGAAACAGAAATAGTATACCTACTCAATCAGCGCCATCAATGGTAGCCACGAAAAATAGGTATGCCCATTGATCCATCCTCTTCTTTTCAGTCTCCTTAGTATAATGCTCAGCAATATAATGGAATGTGGCAAAATCAACCACCCTTTCCTAGTTGGTCACAACAGCCATTTCCTACACCACCATGGCCAAATCGAACAAATCAAACCAATTATCCAAATTTTCCTTACTGTCCACCATTTTGGAAAAATAATAAATATCCAACATAATTGTCCCCCTCCACCTCGCAGAGTCAGACCTAGCAGTCGAACTGGAAAAGATCTATGAATAAACCAGGTGGAACGATTCCTCTCCCTCCACCTACACTGCCAACACCATATACATTGCAACAAAATCCCCAGACCAACTTAAGACCGCAACTCCCAGCGCAACCCAACCCGAACCCTAATAATAGACTGGTTCAATCTGTTCAAATAATCGAAGCACCAGAACTAGAAACCGAGTTAAGGGAATGCAACGACCTTCAACTAACGTCTGGGAAAATAATAGAATCAGATGGAGACAAAAATGTTCAAGTTGAAAATCCGTTACCTTTAGAACAAACACTGCAAAAGGAGAATGTGGTTATACAACAAAATCATGAGCAAGCAACCATTTCTTCTCCACCATTCCCAGAATGATTAATCATACCTCGTCCAATATAACATCCTGATTTTGATCTTCTGGGAGAACTGAAAAAAATGTGTATAAAAATCCCACTCCTCCAAGCTATCCAAGATATTCCCATTTATGCAAAGACCATTAAAGAGCTATGTATAAGAAATCCAAAGAGGATAACAACCACTAACCCAAATGTCTAAGTAGTTGAAACTCTATCTGACTTACTATCAGGAAGAGAAGCACCTGTAAAGTATGAGGACCCAGGAAATCCTATAGTTACAGTGAAAATCAATGGAAAATAATTTCCAAATGCATTAGTTGATTTGGGAGCTGCAATTAATATCCTAACAACCACCACTTGCCAAAAACTTGGCATTACATCATTAGATCCAACAACAACCTTATTGGAATTGGCTGACCGATCGGTATTCAAGCCAGAAGGCACACTACATTATTTAATGGTATATGTATATTCCTGGGAATAACCTGCTAAATTCTTGATTATTAACCCCAAAAATTGGCTAGATGGACACCCTTTAATCTTAGGTAGACATTGGCTGGCAACTACTGATGCCTACATTGGCTGCTGGCAAGGCAGCATGACTATAACTAGAGGGAGTTATGTCAAGAATTTAGCCTTATAGCCCACAGCCCAACCAAGCCTAACAATAATAAAAACAAAGAAATAGCCTGTATCATACCTCATAGAAAACATTAGATCACCATTAACCATAGAATATGCCCTCGACTTTAAAGACCAAACAAAGGATGACATCATTAACAGTTTTATCAACAAACCAAAAACTAGATCCCATTTGCAATGTCACATGATCAAGGCAACATTTGATAATGAAGAAGAAGAAGATCCCCTAAAATACATTCAAGAACAATAAATACCTACCACTTCTGTTAAAAATAGCAAATCTATAGAAATTGAGCCAGGGAAAACTCTGAATATTAACAAAAATCTGATTGTTGAACAAGAAGAAAATTTGGTCCAACTACTAAAAAAAAATATAAGGGAGCTTTTGCATGGGATTATCCAGACATGAAAGGAATTGATCCCTAGATATGTATGCACCACATTTATATAGAAAAATATGCTAGACCCATTCACCAACCCCAACGAAGATTAAACCCTCATCTTAAGGATATTGTGAAAGCTGAATTACAAAAACTTTTGGATGTCAACTTTATTTATCCAATATCTGATAGCAAGTGGGTCTCTCCACTAATAGTGGTGCCAAAGAAGAATGGAAAGTGTAGGATATGTGTAGACTATAGAGAACTAAACAAAGCAACCCAGAAAGACCACTTTCCCCTTCCTTTCATTGATCAAGTATTAGATACATTAACAGGAAAGAAATATTTTCTTTCTTAGATGGCTTCAGTGGATACAATCAAATTCAGATTGCCCTTGAAGACCAAGATAAGACTACTTTTACCTATTCTTGGGGAAAATTTTCTTACAGGATTTTACCCTTTGGTCTATGCAACGCCCCTGCCACATTTCATAGGGCCATTCTCAGCATCTTTTAAGATATAATAAATGAAGGGCTCGAAGTATATATGGATGATTTCACACCTTATGGAGATGATTTTGAGCCAGCATTAGAAACATTGGAAAAGGTGCTACAAAGGTGTATTGACACCAGACTCTGATTAAGCCATGAGAAGTGCCAGATGATGATGACCGAGGGACTCATCTTAGGTCATTATATCTCAGTAGCTGGAATACAAGTAGATCCAGCTAAAATTCAGATACTTTTGTTAATACCTACTCCTACCACACAAACAGAGGTACGTAGCTTTCTTGGATTTTCTGGATATTATAGAATATTTATAGAGCATTATTCTCAAATAGTTGCACCTCTATATGTACTAACAGGGAATTTT
This sequence comes from Pinus albicaulis, assembly GCA_034641835.2. NCBI lineage: Eukaryota > Viridiplantae > Streptophyta > Pinopsida > Pinales > Pinaceae > Pinus > Pinus albicaulis. The sequence continues at coordinate 572,989,525 of CM076579.1, forward strand.
GATTTTAATTGGAAAGATAAATGTGACCATGCTTTTGAGGATTTGAAAAAGCTTTTATCAACAACCCCAGTGCTAAGGGGCCCAAATTGGGATTTTCCATTCCAAATTTCATCTGATGCCTCAGACACAGCTATTGGAGTAGTCCTTGGGCAGGAAGAAGATAAAAAACCATATGTAATTTATTATATTAGCAAGAATATATCTCCTACTGAATTAAAATATACTGTGACTGAGAAAGAATTTTTAGCTGTAATACATGCTATAAATAAATTTAGACATTATATAACTGGGTATCCTGTAGTTTTATATACAGATCACTCTGCCATAAATTTTTTAGCAAATAAACCTGTTACAAATGGTAGAGTAACAAGATGTTTGATTCTATTGCAGGAATTTGACATCACAATAAAGGATCGACCGGGAAAAGAGAATCCTATAGCTGATTTTCTCTCACGAATGCCAAAACCAACAGACACAGCAGTAGTCGAAGATCAGTTCCCAGATGAACATTTGTTTGTTGTTACTGCCAGAACCCCATGGTATGTTGATGTCGCAAATTATTTAGCAGTAGGTAAATTACCTAAGCATCTAACGCCCAATGAATGAAAACAGATAGTACAACGCAGTACCCGATTCTCTTGGATTGGGGGTTACCTATTTCATACCGAAGCAGATATGCACATCAGAAGATGCATCCGAGAAGATGAAATATTTGACATCATGAAAGCATGCCACAATGGGCCATGTGGCGGACATTTCGCAGATCGCAGGACTGGTCACAAGGTTTTACAAATAGGCTATTACTGGCCTACAATTTTTAAAGATGCTAAAAATTTTGTACAAGCCTGTGATAGTTGCCAAAGGGCAGGACGCCCTGGACAGTTCGATGAAATGCCTTTGAACCCACAGTTAGTAATCGAGCCATTTGAGCGTTGGGCGCTCGATTTTGTTGGTCCTATTAACCCACCATCAAATCAGAAAACATATATACTAGTTGCAACAGAGTATGTTACTAAATGGGTTGAAGCAGAGGCACTTCCAAGAGCTACAGAGGACTCTGTAATACAGTTCCTTTTCCAAATATTTGTGCGATATGGCCTCCCAAGGGATGTAATTACAGATGGAGGACTGCAATTTTTAGGTAATAATATCACTACAACATTAAAAAATTACCACATTCAGCACAAAATCACGACCCCATACCACCCACAGGCAAATGGCCAGGTAGAGAGCACGAATAAGGTGATAGAATCTATACTTACAAAAATAGTTGCATCACACAGACATGACTGGGCTTCAAGATTTTCGGAAGCCTTGTGGCCATACCGAACAACATGGATAAATACCACTGGGTATTCACCATATTAATTAACCTTTGGAAAAAAACCCATATTTCCAATAGAATTTGAAATTCAAACATTAAGAATAGCCCAGGAGGTGGGTCTGAATTTAAATGAAGCCCAGATCAGCAGATTACAGAAAATCAACGAGTTAGATGAAATTATGCTCTCCGCCCTCCAGCACACTGCATTAATTCAACAACAGAGAGAAAAATGCCACGATGCCCTCATTAAAAAGAAAATTTTCCATGAAGGAGATTGGGCACTCCTATATGACTCCAGGTTTCAGGATTTCCCCGGAAAACTCCAGACACAATGGCTTGGACCTTATGAGATACAGAAAGTACATGACAATGGCACCATTACATTAACTACCATTGATGGATCTGGACATTCTTTCAAAGCAAACAGTCATCGAGTACGACTTTACCATAGACCGCTTAATCGAGAATCCTTTTACCAGCAATTACGGGGAGATTCTACAATGCAGATTCTTGCTGAGGAAGATAATTCCTCCTCAGCACTCATTCACTGAATAGTTCCTTTATTTCTGAATCTTGTACATAAGTTTTTCTTTTTAATTTTTCTTGTATGAACTGTTTTTTTGTATAGATTTTATTTTTTGTGTTGTTCCTCTTAAAGGAACAACAATCTTGTGTGCTTTTATTTTTCATGTTTTTCCTCTTAAGGAATAGTTGTTGTTCCTCTTAAGAAACAGTAGTCGTTCCTCTTAAGGAACAGCGCGTTTGCGTGTTCATCTTTTTGTTGTTCCTTTCAAAAGGAACAACATTTCTGCTAATTGTTTCTGTTGTTCCTTTCAAAAGGAACAACATTTCTGCTAATTGTTTCTGTTGTTCCTTTCAAAAGGAACAAAATTTCCGCTAATTGTTTTTGTTGTTCCTTTCAAAAGGAACAACATTTTTGCCAATTGTTTTCATTGTTCCTTTCAAAAGGAATAGCATTTCCGCTGATTGTTTTTTATGTTCCTTTCAACAGGAACAACATTTCTCCCGATTGTTTTTGTTGTTCCTTTCAAAAGGAACAGCATTTCCACATATTTATTTTGTTGTTCCTCTTAAGGAACAACAACTGTTCCATCCAAGGAACAGCACCTTTTGAGTGCATTTTTCTTTCTTAGAACAATATTTTGAGAATTTTTGTGAATTCTTCATGATCCTTTTAAGACAAACATACAAATTTATGCAAGGACACAAAAATTAGAGGTTACTAGAATTAGCATATCAAAGAGAAATTGTAATCTTTAAAGAAATTGCTTTGTATTGATAAGAAAAAAGGAAAGGACACAACTATCTATATCACTTTGCTGCCTTTATTTTCACTAAAACTAATTTGATTGATTATTTTTATCATGTTGGTTCTTCCCTAATCCTCATAATTATCTTTGACTTTTATTATTGAATAAGAATAAGGGCATACTTTCCTCTACTGAGATGTTCAGACTTCTTCCACCATCCCTACTCTTAAGGAGTGTTGAGTCATCCTTTATACATCAATAGGCAAGTGCTATATAAAATAAAAATAAAAGAAAAAATATATCTATACAACAATTCTATGATATGTCAAATGGAGGATAGGGGGTCTCATCACGAGCCAGCCTACCATGATCATAAGGAAGCAGTGAAATGGCATTCCCATTATGGCCACCACACCAGAGACATGATCCAATGGGCAACTCAGAAAAATCAACAGTCCTTGGAACAGGAGGTCTCATCACGAGCCGGCCTGCCCACCTTTCACTCCTTCCCGGTGAATGGCATTGTGATTCATCTGGTTCCCAAACTAGCACAATGGCCTCCATCATGACATCACAAAGCACTTTCCTAAGCATATATAAAGGATTATGGTTCCAAGGGTGAAAAAACAACTTTTTCAAGGTTATGGACACCTGTGGGAAACAGAGCTCTGCTGATGGTATTGGAGTCATATTTTTCACAACTCAATAGCGATTATAAACCCTTTTCTTATATATTTATTTTAAATACAAATGAGATTATGATCCTAAACCCCTTTGTTGAACCTTTATACACGAAATATTGTTTATAAATCAATCATAATGGTTTAAGTGAATATTGACCGCATAAGCACTTTTATTTATGTTCGTTGTCCTTTCCCTCATTTTCAAATCATTACATATCATTTCATATCTATTCATGATTTCATAATATGCCTCGATTTCAGTAATTAGATAATTTTGGATCGTATCATAAGTATGCATGCCTTTCTATGCTGTACAACTACCAGCAGTACACTGCTCCTCCATTTGACGATCGAGGGTGACCTATCATATTTCAAGGGGGCGCGGGTGACTTTTAAATATGCCTGCATATGGGTCAATTCCCTATGTTCATCAATTCCCAGAAATAGAAAGTTTAACGGTATTTTTTCTGATATGCACGGGGAGCTGTTCCATTTCCATTTATGTGTATTATTGTGAAGAACTAACAGTGTGCAAGATTTAGACGAAATAGGAGAGAGAGAAATATGTAGTGAACCCCTAGTACTAATAGTTTCTGACGCTGCATGAGCAATTTTCGAGAGAGCTAGGTGGATTACATACCTTACACGACTGCAGCAGCCCCATGAAACTGTGGCTATTGAATTTTTGTAGAATTTGCGAGAGTTATTCCATGGTAAGAGGTAGGAAAATAACAATGACAGATGCAGTAATTGCCGAGATATCTGTTTTACCGGCAGTTGGACCCATATGGACCCATAAAAAAGTGAAACTTCAAGACGCCATGAACATCTTTCGGGACGAAGGACAGACCCTGATCATCAAAGGAAAAGGAGTCCAGCCAGCAACTCTGGGAGAACCATGGACAGAACTGGCCATAGTAGTGCAAAGCTACATTACATGCAATGGAAGAAAGGATGTGGTAAGACCATTCCACCTCAAATTATTAGCGGTACTAAAACAGAAATGCGCTGTGAATTTGCCTGCATTTTTTAATTTTTTACTACATGATGCTGCTCAGAGCATAAGGAAATCCCGTCATACAGGGATGGTAGTAAGCCACCACTGTCTAATTCGATTAATAGTTAGTTACAGTCTTGCCCAGCATCAGACTATCTGGGAAGAATTGGTATTCTCAATTGACGAAGGAACAGCCTTACCTACCCCAAAACGAAAAAGAGTCACCAGCACAACAAACGAACCTCTGAAACGTAGACAGTCCTCCACATTAAGAAGAAGCAGGGGAATGTTGGGAAGCCTTCAAGGTAGCAGTAGCCAACCCGTGGAATTACCTAGTTCTGAAGAAGAGCAACCCCTGCAACTTGAAGGAGGAGAAGATTAGAAATAAGAAGAAAGTAACCATACCAATGAAGAAGAAAGGGAGGAAGCAGAACCTCCCGTAACCTCCAGTGCAAGCCCACCGCAGAATCCATTACAGGAGGATGAATTGGCCCAAATTTTGGCCAATATGAGTCAATATATACAACCCCACAGTCTGCTCAATCTCAATATTTAGATAGAACAATTGCAGGAACATTATGTCATCAGCAAGGACACGTTTGAGTAAATGCATGATGAAGAGGCAGAAGAAGAAACCCCTCAGAAAACGACATAACAAAATAGGGTTACTTCCCCTGAGGAACCTAGCTTGGAGAATGTGATCACTAAAAGCATAGAAGCAAGCCTGGGTGAGGGCACGGACACTAAATAATAAACCCTAGATGATCAACCAAGTACAGAAAAAGGAACAATTGTTCCTTCCAAGAAGAAGAAGACAAATGAACTTGAGAAGTTGCAGAGGGAACGAAAAAAGCTCCAAAAATTAGTAAAACAACTTAGGCAGAGGATTAGGGTGCTAAAAAAGGGGAAAGTCTCTAAAAGAACCCCGAAATTGAAGGATTCATCCATCCAAACGGAACCCCATAATACAAGGGCCATGGAGACTCAAACCGAGCCCATATTCATTCAGGATAACAAGGAACATCAGGCAGTTGTTATAGGTGCAGTTGCCCAAACCGAAAATGTACAATTCTGTAATAAAGATGTTCAGACCGAGGTATTGTCCTCTAGCAGTATGGCTAAGAAAGAGACATAGACTGTAGGCACTTGACATTGTAATAAGAAAACCTAGGTAGATCTTCAACCCAAAAATGTTTTGATAAAAGACCCTGATATAGAAAAACTCCAAGAGGATCTGGCACAGGCTCAAAGGGCTAGAGAAAAGCTTGAAGAAGAGATTGTTCCGAAGAAGAAATACCAAAAGTTACAGCAGCAATTAAAGGACATCAATGCATCAGAGGCAAAAGCTTTCGATAAATGTCGAAAGGCAGAAGAGAAAGTTGAAGAGGTAAGGAATAGATTAAAAACAACTAGGAATCAAATGGATACTCTCTGTTGTTTATACACAGATGTTCTAGCATGTAGGTGCCCTGCCAAAAATTATGCTTTGTTTTTATGAGAAAGATATTTGCAGTTAAAAATTAAGGCTGTTAAGGTAGGAAAACCTATAGAATTAGAAACTGTAGATGATTTTTTAAGCTGCTGCAAACTCTATGGAGTAAAAGTCCAGCACCTACTTTGTGAATTTTATTTGCACCTTTTTATATTGGCTAAGGAAATGGAGACAAATCCCAGTCCTTTTGTGGGTGATATCCAATATCAAGCATTCATTTCATTTGCTGTTAACCAGTTAAAATGGCTCAAGGCCTATAACACTTTTCAGAGCCAAGAAAATGGGTTAGACCTTTGGGTTAGGGGTGAACTGAGATACCCATTACAATTGTGGGCTAGGCAGAAAAGCTTAATGACAAAGGAGGGTGTGATCCAAACATTGGGACCCATCCACAAAGCAATCGTCCTGGATGGGGTAGAATATTTTTTGTCCATCAGAAACTAGGCTGTAGTAGTAGCTAAACAACGATGGAAGATTTCCAATTGGAATATTCAAGAAAGAGAGCCATTCAATTACAAAAATTTTGAGTTAGCTGCCAACCACTCGGTTATCTATAGTAACCTCATCTTGAGGGAAGGCCCGTATTGGCTAGGTTGTAGATTTCGAAGCCCTATTATTTGGTATCCTACAGCAAACTATAAGGCCAAATATGAATTACCTGAAGGGAAGATAGGGCATGTTTTTGAAGTTTTCGCTGCAAATCATGGTTTTAGACCACTTAATGAAAAACCCTCTCCAGCCTATTCTCTAACTGCTTTACATGTAAATTATGGTTTTCATGAGGACATGAAAAATGGTAAGTAGGGGGGTGTGTTGAGCATTGGAAAAGGTATGAATTTTCCATGTATTTATTTATCTTTTTCCTTTAATCATGACTCCTTTATATTCTAGAATGATAATATATTGAAGAATTACAATAGAATTGAGGAGATTAGTGCTTATTGCGAAATTAACTAAATATTGTCTTTTCTTCTATATAGGAACTAAATGAAGTGGGAAGCCACCATTTGGAAGGAAAAGATAAGGTAGGTGTAACTGTTGTCCCTTCAACAAAAGGTCGTTGCCAAACAAGAAGATCAAGATCGGAGTGCACAGTCAAAGTAAAGAAAGGAACAGCGCAACACCAGCGCAAGAAGACAAAACAATAGCCAGAGAAGGAAGATAGAGAGAATCCCTCAGGATCTCTCGATCCTGAGGGATCGCTGCTCAAATTTATATGTACTTCTTGTTTCCTCCGCTGGTTGTTATAAAAGAAAAACTCTTGTATAAATCACATCAATTAGACATCTTATGATTATTCAGATTTCCTTTTGTAATTTTAGGATTGTTCATCGATTCTCTTTAATTAAAACATAGTACGATTTCTTGTAAACTCTGCTACATATGATTAATATATAAATTCAATTTTCGTTTCATTATTTGATACTGGAGTAGTTCGACGGTGCTTCACTAGCGGCTAAGGGCCCAGCCTTGGTGGATCCACTTGATATTTGTACCTTTAATTTCCAATTTCAATCTTGTGATGGTTTGCATTAGTTGTCATTTCCTTTAAACCGTATTTCTTCACAGTTGCCTAAGTTTATACCTTACTGTTTAATGATTTATGAAATTGGTGTGCTGCATCAGTAAATCGCGTTGTCGTTCCTTTCCACATAACAAGAGTATTTATTCATTTATAATTTGTATTTTTATGTTTTGCAGATACAGAGCTTCGCTATTCAGGATTGTTGTTCATTTCCATTAATAGTTTTCTGTTCATTTCCATTAATGATTTTTTTTTTAATTTTCATTAAATAGTTTGTTGTTAATTTCCATTCATAGATTGTTGTTCATTGCCATTAGAAAGAGTTTGCTATTTATTTCCAGTAAATAGATTTTTTGTTTATTCATGTTAATTAGCCTCACTGTTTATTCCTTTTTGCAAGATTTTGGTTTTTCTTTGGAGTGTTGTTACAAAAATCTTGTTTAGTCTATTTTCATTAGCAGCGTTAGTGATTTAACATAGTTACCATTTCCATTTAATTACTTTAGTGTGGAGTGTAAGATCATCAACTGTAAAGGACATTGGTTATTACTTCCTACGTTCTCAGATTGATTACCTTGTTCATATTTGATTTCATTTACATCAGTTGATAGAGGAAAGAGTTATTACTACTGCATCCTTGACTGATGATTGTTGAATGAGTGGTTGAACTTTAGAACATTGAGTTTCATATTTTTGTAATTAGATTTCATTTTCAAGCATCTGTTTACTCTTGTATTTAAGACACTGTATTGCACATTGAAGATCATTACTCTTAGATTAAATTGCCACCTAAGACTGAGTACACTCTTGAGATAAAAATTCGTACCTGCATTGATAATTAATGTAGGATAAACAGGAGTTAAAAATACACCTTTTATACCTCAACACCTAAAATTCACAGCGATTGAGGGCGAAAAAGGTTAGGCATTAGGCCAGTCTTGGTCATTATGAATTAAGGAGGTGGCAGGTCTGGTTTGAATTTGGTTCAGGTTTTCAGTCTGATGTATGATGAATGAGAATGCATAGACATGGAATTTTTGGATTTAGTGCACACGAATGAGCGAAGCACAGGTTATTAGAAATCAACATTTGAGAGATAGCATGAGCAATGGACACTTCAGGTCAAAAACTTGATAATATTGTCTATTTTAGAGTTTCTGATTTTATTTTTCTTCTGGTTGGATTTTACACCATATAAGCCTTCTGTGAAGTTAGAAGGGTAGGATGTCGAAACTGTTACACCATATAGGCCTTCTGTGAAGTTAACGGGGAAGGATGTCGAAACTGTGAATATAAGCATTAAACTCATGCAATTAGATATGAGGATAGAAGGGTAAGGATTTAGTTTGGAAATAATTTAGTATGGAGAAAGTTATTTTGAGTACATCCTCTTGTCTGAGATGATGTCAAAAAGACACTTGGTATGGTTCACTGTCTTTCAATAAGACTTGTAGGTGTCTTTCCTATTTTTTGGCAACAGATGGATTCCCTGCATGATGCTTTTGATATTTTGTAGCCCAGTAAAAGATTGAAGTTTGTTTCATTTTCTTGGATTTTTTCTACGTGTGAATGAAAAATCAGTGGTGTGCTAGAATATTTCTATATTTTGTACATATTAAAATACCATGTTTAAATGTAAAAAGGAAGCGCATACAATTTGGAAATCCAGAGGAAAAATATTTGTTACCTAGGTTTCAAGAAATAATGCTTCAGTTCAATGTTTTTATGAAGCATTAAACATGGGCAGTGAGATGGATGACACAATGCCAATGCAAGGTATTTCAATAAAAATATACCCATTTTTAGGGCCTGCATTTCTAGTCTCAATGGAATATATTGACGCTGCAAAATGGGTGACAACAATTCAAGGTGGATCACGTTTTGGGGTTGAGCTTCTGTGGTTGTTAATGCTGTCAAATGTGGTTGCTATTTTATTTCATTCCCTTGCATATCGCATAGGATTCATGATTGGGAAACATCTTGCTCTGATTTTTGGAGAGGAGTACTCTCAACCCGTGTGCATGTTGCTGTGGCTACAATGTGAGGCCTCTGTGATAGCTCTGTATTTTACAGTGATTCTAGGAACTCTATTGGAATTAATCTTCTACTGGGGCTAGATATGCTTGTGTGTGTGATCCTGAGCATAGTTGATACACTTTTATTTACACTTAATTTACCTCTCCTGGGAAAGCGCCATGCTGAAGTATTATCTATAAGCATAACAGGATTGGTGGTTCTATTTTTTGCACCCAACACTTTATCCATGGAATCAAATGCTGTCTCTATAGTGAATGGAATGATTCCAAGAGTGAAGCATGAAAATATATATACAACTATGAGCCTTCTTGGTGCAAATATTATGCCTCACAATTTTTACCTCCACTCTTCGATTGTGTGAGTATGATTCAATTTCCTTATTGCCATAATTTTTGATAATTTAGCAGTGATGAAATGAATGAAAGTTCCAGGTCATCAGTGCTTCTAAATAGAACTGGTAGTTTTATAAGGTATTATTTCTCCTAGGAGTAATGATTATATCGTAAGGAATGATTGTCTTGCAAGGAGTAACCCTCTGAATATTTAAGTTTTATTGCCAAGGTTACTGTAATTTTTTGCTAGTTGTATGTGCATGTGTTATTTTTCCAACTATGATTGTGGTGCATGAATGAATCTGGAAATAATTTGGAGTAGAATTATTGCTAAAAATCTCGCCAATATGATCTAGACGCGTGTACCTATCCGTAGTGTAGAAATAAGAACAAATTCCAAACGTAAGAAGCACATTCACAAGGATTTTCTATTCCGATCACATCACTTGAGATTGTAGAAGTGCCAACAAAAGACTCTGGAATTCATGGCATCTTGCAAGAATGTTGTTGGCAAGAAATCATGCACACAAAATTTTTTCCCTAAGTTTTTTCTTAATAGGTTAGTTTACTATACCACCTGCTGCGTAGTGGTTTACATCCATTACAATGCTATTGCTTATTTTTTGTCCTCTCATTGCACATAGGTGTTTTTATTTATGATAGTTTCTTCTGTTCCGACACAGGAACATGTCAATTATTTGAATCCACAATAAACAGTGTCTTGGAATCTATTTGTTCTAAAATGTTGATGTGAAAGGCCTTGTCAAGAAATTGAAGCCTCTGTTCTGGAAATGTTGATGTGAAAGACCTTGTCAAGAAATTGAAGCCTCTGTTCTGGAAATGTCAATGTGAAAGACCTTGTCAAGAAATTGAAGCCTGTTCAAAGTTCCATGGCTTCTGTAGAAGCCACTAAAAATTATCGTCTAGAGGAGCAAATTAGTTCACCTCTATTATCTCCATTAAATGCTCGGAAATCTAAAAATCCATTGGTCAAGTCTTCCACTCCTTCAAAATTTCGCAAATTTCAAAAGCCATTAGATGAATCCTCTGTTCTTTCAAGAGCTGTTTCACAGCATAAAAAAGCAAAAAAACTTAACTAGCTCTAAAACCATAAGTGACAAAGGTCTTGATTCACATAGAGAGTCTGTTCCAGTTCTGAGGGTGGGGAAGAATCATAAGATAATTAATATGGTAAAAGCAGAGGTCAATTTGAATGAGGGAAATCTAGATTGTAATATTGATAATGATGGGAAGAGGATATCTAATATACGTGCTCTGAATGGAAAAACAATAAATACCAAAATTAACTCCAAGAGAAAAAGCAAGGTCAAGGCTGAGACAAATGTTCCAATAAAGGGTCTTTGTGAAGAGAGCCAGTTGGCAAGTAACATTGTAAATGACAAAGAGACAAAGTCAGATACGACAGAATCCCCTTGCATTACAAAAAATTAAAATGATAACATTGAAGATAAGGTTGTGACTGCAAGTAAAGATGCACAAAATATTCTAGCTATTCATGAAAGCACAGGGCCCCTTGGGGATTATGTAAAGTTACTAAATATTTTTTTTTATACTAAATATATAGTACACTGTTTTTTTCTTTATTTAACGCCTTGACTATCGAATTTACTGTTGGCACGCTTCTTGACACAGAAAACGTTGTGGATGAAGTTCTGAAGGAGTTGTTGGCCAAGTATGGCAAGTAGTGGCCAAGTATGGTAAGTAGTGGGATGGCAGAGGAGATGAGAAGTGCCTGGGAAAAGCCCCACTGGAAGAAATGGCTCTAATTATAGAGGACTACCAATTTCCTTGCACTCCCCAAAAATTCATGTCTGAAATATGGCCTTCTTTTGAAAACATGTAATTTCTTAACCTTCACTTGTTAATACTTTCGCACTACGAATTGGATACTTGATTTATTATCCATCACTGTAACTATTGATAGGATCCCTCTAATTATTTATCAGGGAATTTAGCTTTTTTTCAAAATGCAATGGAGGATTAAGGATATGCTCACCATTTTCTTTTGTCGAAGTTAAAATTAGTTTTCACCAATTTTAGTGGTTTGTTTCATTTCCCACCTTTACCTGGTTTTAAGTGGGATCCTGCAATGCCACTGCCTCGCTACAATTTTGTATAGGTTGAATTCCTACCAATGACATGCGAATCTTTCCCAATGCCCTGGTCTTACATTCTTGTTTAAAACCTATATCCACCATGTTGTTGGTATTTAGTTCAATTCTAGGGTCACGAGCACTGTTGTGAGCGAAATTTAAATGGATAGACTGTGATTATATAAACTTTGTAAGCAATAGGTATAATCTCCTAAGCCAACCTTCTATTTTTAGTGTTCAAATTAATCTTTGTCCAAGCCAACCTTCTTTTTTCAGTGCTCAACTTCATCTTTGTCCAAACCAACCTTCACTTTCCAGTGTTCAAATTTACCTTTGTCCATTGTAGCGACTAGTTTCATTTTCCATAGTAAAGACATATCTGGTCATCGAGACCGTTGCAATTTAGACCGTAATGCTATTATTTGGTTTTATTTCTTACAAATTAAACACTTTCGGTCACCAACACTCTTACGAGGGAAATCATAATTGTATTGGTTGGTTTCATTTACCGCAAATCAATCCCTTTTGGTTTTCCAACAAGTGAAAGCGAAAATGGATAAAATGCAATGATGTAAACGTCATAAGATATTTCAAACAACAATGAAAACATGGGTTCCTAAGAAAATTAGAGCATCGAAGTGATACTAGGGCATAACATAAAAAATTTTGGCTGGGGTTCTTCATTACTTGTAGGAGTTGAGGCCTTTCTCGAAATTCAGAAGTCGACTTACCCTTCCTTGCCCCTTCTTCATACGAAGAATTATGAGTTAGTCTGCATTGCCAGGGACATTTTCCTGGTTCACTCGATAAGCCTAGTTGAATTCACTTGCTTGGTTCAATTATGGATAGATAATTGGGTTCATATGGATTTAACTGTACTATGCAAAGAACATGTTAAAATTAACATGGTATCCGAGCACAGGTGAGGGAAAGCCCAAGTTAGAGAGAAATCTATCAGGCCCGAGGGAAATCTATCAGTCAACAACATGGAAAAAATTGCATCTCTCTCTGCACGTACAATAATTTCTTCTTCCATCTACGGCAAGAAGGGTCTTGATCTATGTAAGTTTCGAGCATTAAAAACCTCTTTAATATTTTTGAAGCAACTTCTTTATCTCTGCATCCATTTCCTGTGTATTTCTTAGTATCAGGTTTGGTTTCATAATTCCAAGGAGTAGACTTTCGTCACCTTAAGGGTATCGTCTTTTATACAAGGATTTCCTCTGCCGGCAATAGGTTCATTTTTGAAAAATACATAAGAACTAGGGCTACAGAAACTAGCAAGAGTGATATAAAAGACTCGTCCATGCAAATTCAAATAACTCTCTGCATCATAATTTATGAGCAACACCCTTGTCTCTGTGATTAATATAAATCGATGAACAGTAACGGTTGTTAACGATCCATTCAGGCTTGTTTGAAAAAATTTTCTTTATATAATTTTAGCCCTCATTAGGACTTTATTACTAAGGATGAAAGGTTTGGTGGTATCACATTTCACTGACAGTTTGGCTCTAAAATAAATTGCATGAACAATTGATGACATTTCCAGAATTTTAGAATAAGCCCTCGTCTTTGTGGAATATCACTCTAATCCTTGAATTTCAACATATTTTCTATCTTTTGAAGTGAGGAGTTATTTCGATCCTCTTGGGGCTACAAATCAATTAACAAGGATGAGTTGTTAAGACATGAAAGTCTTGAAGTTCCTTTTGGATTGGCTTGTATTTAAAACTTACACTAGTGATCATTTTATCTTGCGGACTATTTGAACATTCCAAAAAATACTGTTTACAGCTCCTTGAAGATCATCTTTGGTTAGGGCAAGGGCATATGACCTATTTCATATTTGTGGATAACTGTTTTACTGATATGTCTGCAACCCCTTTTAGATCGCAAGTCTTCTGCACTTTGTTGGTCATCAATTCAGTCATCTACAACCCAACACCATTATAAACATGAATAAGTCAAACAATTGATTAAAAATTCTAGAGTTTGAATCTAAATATTTCAAGGTCTATTCATACGTATTATAGTTTCTGAAACATTAAAACTCTACAATATGAAAGGTATTCAAGCAGAATTTTGTGCTTAATTTGGCTTCAATATAGCGTCATTATTGGGAATATAATAATTTTGTTAAATCTTTCCACTGTATGCAGCATTATGAATAGACAGAGGACTACTTCCATAGTTCTCACGCTGCAAGCCTTTTATCTGTATTAGACAGAAGTAGCATATAAAAGGCCTTACAAGGTTTTTTATTGATGGCAGTCTTGACCTTAATAAGCAACAAAGACTATACTTGAAAACTACATATGTTGATGTCAGAATCACTCACACCAAGATACCTTCTAGGCTTGAGCAGATATGTGGCATAGCAATAACAATAGTCTTATATAAGACAATGATCTGATGGTGTTTTTGTTGTGACACATTGGAGAAAATATTTTGAGATACCTTAAAGAGTTTCAGACCTAATCCGAAGTCCAAGATTTGAAGAGTAATAACATTAAGTATTTGAAGATGTTTTGAATATGTGCAACAATTTTGTCACTATTGAATATGGGCATAAGCTTATTTAGCTGACCTTGTATATATATTGCAAGTTGTTGCAATGAATCCTTGAAATTGACAATTGGCTGACAGTAGCGGAAAAACATTGGAAAGACAATGAATCAGGAAGGTGACTGTAATTACCTTCTATCTATCTATAATCTATGATGGGATGATGTATTAGATTCATCACAGTGACATATAGTGATAGTGAAGTGTCAATGATAGTTAAGACAATGTTGATTCTACAGTAACCCTTGTCATAACAACAAAAAATGGTGTGTATTCTATATGATGTGCAACAGTAACATCATACTTTAACACTATCATTTGAGGTTTGGTAAGCTTTGCAAGAAATTAGTAAGGTTCCTCTTTCATTGATCCTAAAGCAAGTCTGTAAGCAAAGGTTGTTGATGGTTTTAAGGACAGAGCATCTATTTAAGAAATGGCAGTGTAAAAATATAATAAAAATTTGGGTTTTTTTCGATTAGCTTATTTAAAAAACAAACATGCCTACTTTTTACAGACTTCAGTCTCATCCCTAGGCCTAAAAGCGAAGAAAAGTTTTGGCCAATATTCTATTATTGGTCATTATGAAACATGTTCTCGTTTATTTAAAATTGCATGTCCTTTTTTCTAGGATTCAAACTCTTAATAAGCTAGAATATATATATTTATTTCATATTCATTGAGTATATAGTCCTATAAAATCAAGTATCCTCATTGAATTTTATCTCTGGAAATAGCTAGGTAGAATTTATACATACCAGCACTGTTGGAATAGGGTCTCCTACAAAGCTGCGAAACTGGTCCATTCTGTATATTTCTGATTATATTTAGTATATCCCAAGGGTTTTGGGGTGGGTCAAAGCCCCTAAAGCATTGTAAATGGGTCAAGGGTAGACCAAGAATCCGCAAACCACGGTTTGCGGACCATTGGATGCATAGGATAAAATAGTATAAGTAGTTGAACCTTTTTGAGTTCTAGGACAAGCTAAGAATGATAAGAGATTGCTGCTAAGTGCAAATCGATAGATCTAGCCAGGGTTTTTGGGTAGGACTCCTGGTGTTGTGTTGGATATGAATCTGTGACGTCTTGATTACTTAGTATATGCTGTTGTGTTATTGGTTTAAGTTGTTAACATACTTGTGTACTTATTTATGCTGCGATCTGGGTTTGTTCTACTTGCTTCATACAAGAATATCTGAAATAGTTGTGTATTTTTATATGAATTATCGATCTATTGATTTCTGTGAGTAATATTGTTGTTGTGCACGTGGATGCAAAGGGAATCTAGGCTCTGTGATACCGGATCGGGTCACGATTAGGGTGAACGCAGCTTTACTTGACTTACCTACCCTCTCCCAGGGTGCGGAAACCTGGTTCCAGCACCCACCCATACTACTTCGAGTGAGACTTTGGCCTGCGCAAGCAGGTCACTGCCAAAAGGGCCAGTAGTATAGGGGTTTGTTGGAAAAATTTGAACATCCAAACTTGGGTCAAGACCCCTCGAGCCAACAAGTACGCTAGTGAAAATTGTTAGGAAATATGTTCACGTATTAATTCTGGCACATATATCAAAATATGCATACTACCACTGCTTATGCAATAATTTTTTCCACACATATATTTTTTCCATAATAAATAAATTCATCTTCTATTCATGCATGTAGTGTCATGCATGTAACACTACAAGAAGAAGGGTCATTTAGCTTCACATTAGCACCACTATTTGTAAATGATTTGAAAAATCTTTATTTTTTAAATAGTAGTGTAAAAGTGGTGATAATGTGGGGATAATGTGGGATACTCAATTGGTGCTATATTTTCTGGTGTAAAAGTGGAGTTAGTAAAAAAAGTTAAATTTGGTGCTAAATGCATATGTGGCATTCCATGGTGTATGGTGCAAACCACCAAAAACCAGTCTGACATGGATCAAGATATCAAGGGGATCAATGATTAGTCTATTTATGTATCTAATTTTCATTGAATAAAAAGTGAATTTCAAGAAGAAATGCAAAGACAAGAAAGAGATGGATGAAATAATTTTGCCACAAGGGAAGCCATTGCAGTTGATTGCAGGCATAGAATTTTCGTCAAATGATGTTGGATCAGCATTGCAGTTTCTGGAATTTTTCTCAGCATTTGAACAAGTATGTATTTCTTATCCAAAATGTGTTTTAAGTTCATATCTATGGTTCAAACTGAAAATTTTTCACTGTGGATATTTTCTTTTACATTGCAGTAGTTATACCTTCAACAAAACCAAGTTTTTTCTACAAACACACTGGTGTGACAGTATGAAGTGGAAAAAGTTTAATACTGGTCAGTTTACACCATGATTTGGGATAACATCACTTTCTACTTATTCAGCTCTTGATTTCTGCATGTTAGATATAGCCCACGACACCTTTCCATTCTTTCATAGTTATGCTTTTGCACTAGTCAACAATAATTGTTATAGAAGTTCTTTGATTGTTAAAATAAAAGTAATCTTTCCAAGGTAGACTTTTGGAAGTATCTGTAAATGAGGTCTTATAGATGTACCTTACCAATAGATGACAATATATTCTATGCTTAGTGAAAGTGAAATACCAAAGCCTCTCTGATCATCAAGAAAATATGGTTTTGTAAGGTCTCTGTATTATAATGAATTTCCACTCTGCTGCTATCCACATACTTATATTGCAACTATGAAAGTTTAGTCCCAATTGTGAGGCCTTGGACTTGATTCTATCTGAAGCAGCTCCTCTTTTTATAGGGCTTTGACACATGCTTACCATTCAACATAGCAGTATATGATAAACTTTGTATTCATAAACAAATGAGAAATGATGATTCCGAAATGCCACTAAATGAATGAAAAAACCATTGTTCTACGGGGATGTGTCCCTTAGGGTGGGAGGGGGAACCTCCATGTTTCCCATGTTCCCAAGGTGTATTTTTATTGTAGGATGCTCCAAGAAACATTTTTCCACATATCTCTTTTGGGAAATGTGGTGAAACATAGAGGGAAATGCATTTTCCCAAAAGGGTTTTTATTTTTCCCATTTTTTGGGACGATTGAAGAAACATTTCTCTACATATCTCTGTGGGAAATGTAGATGGAAAATTTTCCCTAATGTGAAGGATGAATTTTCCGAAAGGAGGATTTTAAGCATTTCCCTATAAAAAAATGCGCTTTTGGATGTCTCTTAGAAAAAATGAGTTGCCAATTTTTATGGTGTCGCAAATGCTTCTACTTGCTTGTTTTACCATCCTTGTATGTGCAACCAAGACTGCAATTCCTTGTATTCCTTCTCCTAGGGACTCTTTATTCATGCTATGTTCACTATTTCCAATGCCATTGCAACCCTCGCCTAGTCCAATATACCATCATTTCGACACGAGTCGTTGATCCACATTGTAATTTTGACTAATCAATGCTCATTAAATTGTACTTTGTCAATTTTGGATTTTTGGCCATGTTATTAGAACCCCATTGTCAAGGTTCCTAGTGTATTCAATGTTCTTTATCCACATTGTGTTCACTCTTTCAAATGCAAGTGCAACCCACAGCTAATCCAATATACCATCATTTCAACATGAGTAGTTGATCCACATGGTAATTTTGACTAATCAATACTCATTAAATTGTGCTTTGTCAATTTTGGATCTTTGGTGATGTTATTAGAACCCCATTGTTGAGGTTATTAGTGTGCTTGATGTTCAAGGTGATCAAAGGTTATGGAGCTTTTGCCACTTTTAGTGGTATGTAGAAGTAATTGATTGATTTCTAGTAATAAAAGTCTTTTCCAATTATATATTGTGCGAGCTTTTAAAAGCCAAAAAAAATCTGATAATATTATTGGATCATTTACATATATCATCACAAAATATAGTAATAAGAGAGATGAAAAAACTAGATATGGAATTCAATAACCCCCAAAAAATTATTATTCGTATACTCTTGGTATTCTAACACTTGTGGAATAAGTTGGAGAGCTTGTTTTCTAGGGTATTGAGTTCATGGTATATGTGGCCACAAGAGAACCAATCCAACTTGTTGTTGACTTGTTTGATACCTTGCAAAATGTGAGCCAAATGAGGGGCCATTGTGCTGACTTTGTCGTAGACACAATCCACAACCAGTTTCGAATCCCCCAAAATATTTATTTTTTTGACATCTTTTTGGTTGACCACATTAACAAGAGCCTAGAGAGTTGAAAATTCAACTCTCATGTTTGTGCCCATACTTAGAGCATATTTGATATCCAAAAAATGAGCAATTTTTGCATATTTCTTTCCACAATGATTTTATTTCATTGCTTTGATCTTTGATGTTGTGTCATCAATTAAAGATTCCATTCCTCCATTAGCATGATTCTCTACATACAGACCTCCACTTTCAGGTTCTGTTTCTTTAAGTGGTTCACGCCCAATGCATTTCTACTCATTGATGCTAGCTGGGTCATATGGTAACATTTCATCTACTTTTCATCAACCTTTAAAGACAAAAAATGGCAAATCAAATGATTCACGCCCATTAAAAGCACAAAATAAACTAGCTACAATCCATTCATGACCAGTTTGGATGATGATAGATGGGCCAAGCCGATGGATGCTTTTGCTGATGGCTGTGATATGTGGATGGATGGAGATCTTAGTGGTTCCTCTACTATGTTTCGACCTGGCCAAGATTATAATACTGGCTTTTCAAGAAATACCTGTGCAACAAAAATGAGTATGAATGTCATCCTTCCTGGAGGGTCTTATATGAAAGCACCACTTCCACAAGTTGGACTACTGAGAAATAATTCTGATGCTGATTGGTGGCAGCATGCTTTTGGTTCGAAGAAGGGTTTGATTCCTCCTCCACAGCCTTCTCTGCCCACAATTCATATGTCAGAGAACCGATATGAAGTGGGCAAGGTTTTTGATGAGGATCAGTTGAAATAAAGACAAATCAAATCCATCCTTAATAAATTAATGCCCCAAAACTTTGAGAAACTTTTTGAACAGGTCAAAGAAGTGAACATTGACTTTGCATCATGTATTCATGGTATAATATTCAAATATTTGACAAAGCCTTGATGGAGCTAGCTTTTTGTGAAACGTATGCAAAATTCAATTTTTAGCTTCTGGCAGGAATACCAGAATTGTATGAAGATAATGAGAAGGTTTTTTTCAAGCAAGTTCTTTTGAAAAAAATTCAAGAAGAATTTGAAAAATATGACAGAGAAGAGGCAGAGGATGAGAAAGCAGAAGAGAATGGTGAAAAAAGCCTTTCAGTAGAAGAAAGACAGGAGAAGAAGGTTGCAGCACGATGATGAATGCTAGGAAATATAAGGTTTATTGGTGAGCTTTATAAAGAAAGCGTGTTGATCGAAAGAATTATGCATGCATGCATCAAGAAATTAATTGGTGAATTTCAACATCCAGAGGAGGAAAATGTTGAAGCTTTGTGCAAATTGATGAGCACTATTGGTCATATGATTGACCATTCAAAAGCCAAGAAACATATTGATGCTCACTTTGATATGATGACTAAAATGTCCAATAACCAAGGCTTCCCTCTAGGTTGAGGTTCATGTTGAAGGATTTGATTGATCCGAGGAGGAATGGATGGAAACAAAGGAAGAAAGTTGAGGGCCCCAAGAAAATAGAAGAAGTGCATCGGGATGATGTGAAAGAACTACATGGACAGGGAGGCCGCTCTCGAGGTACCAATATGGGACATTTAGGTCGGAGACTTGGGATACCACTTGATCATGGTGGGAGAGGACATGTGATGCCACCTTACATGGCAGGTGCACTGATGAGTTCACTTCCAACTATGGGTGGGATTAAAGGGCCAAAACCCCATATGGGATCATGTGACCGTGGATTCACCAGTCAAGATGCTCAAATTGTGGATAGGGCTCAATTTGAAAACCAGTCTATGAAAATCCCTTCAACACTTAGAGCTTCTGATGATGACCACTTGAATCTTGGTCCTAAGGGAGGTCTTGGCAAGGGAATAAGAGGGAGGGCTCAGCCTCTGCCATATGATAAGAGTGCTCTAGTAGATATTCCACCATTCACATCCTGAGTAATAGATAAATAGGTGCAGGTCTGATTTCAGGTTGCAGTTCTGACCGGATGCTAGTTGGTATGAGAGATGAAATTTTGACAAGGACTTATGCTACATAAAATCCTTTATTTGCAAAATCACGTGTCTAGGAAAGAAATGTTTTGGATAATGACATAAGAGAGTTTAAGAATTAATACTCATAAGGTGACAGAGGTGGGAAGACTGCAAATGCTGAATTTCAACTGTAAGAACATTCTTCTCAAAAAACTTTGAGTTTACAACTCATTGAGGTTCAACTTAGGAAAAAGGATGAAATGGAAATAAAAAAATATTACAAGTGCATTCCTTTACAAACATTATATGAATTTTCATTATGACTTTTAGAGAATTCGACAAGTTTCCCTGAATTTTTCTTAATTTTGCATGACATACCATCCAGTGTGAGAGATTTGAAGGAGGAAACTTTTTGTGTAGATGACCTTAAAGCACCATTGTTCCATTCAACTATGGTTTTGCTTTGGACATTATATTCTTTTTTCAGGAAAGATGTTGAAATTGATCTTCTGGGGAATTTACTTACACATTTATGCAAATCTGAGCCTGTCTTGCTAAATCAAGGACATCTTACTGAAGGGTAATGTGAAATTTTGTGTTTTTTCTTATTCAAGTTTGAATTTATTTAAGGACTGATACAATCTATGTTCATTTGCAATTATGAAATATAACTATATATAATTTTTATGTTTCTAGGTTGGAGACCATACTATTTTCATTGGAGGATGCTATTGTTGATGCGACCAAGGCTATTGAGTTCCTTGGTCATGTAGGGTCAAAATTCACTAAGCTGATTCCATGTCATTAGAAAAATTTTGCATCCTTCCTGGGAAACAAATCCATGACAGAATAGGAGTTTACCAAGAAGAAATTTATAACATGAAACCAAAAAAATTACAAGCAATGTTAGTTTGTCTTTCCAAGGCATATGACAGAGAAAACTGCCTTTATTTAGGGTTACTCATCCATATAGGTTTCAATGTGCAATTGGTTAACTAGATAATGAATTGTCTTTCCTCAATATATGTGCAATTCTAATTAATGGCTCAACCTATTCTTCTATCATTCCTACAGGAGAGCATGGGTAGATATGACTAATGGCTCCTTTGCCATTTTTAATTGTAGAGTAGGTGGTCTCAACATAGTTATAACAGAGTCAAAAAGAACTATAAGCTTGGCAACTATACAAATAGGATTTGCCCTAAACTTGACATATTTGCTCTTTGTTGATTATGTTTTTCTTTTGGGTGATATGACCAAGCTAGATGCAATTATGTTGAAGGACCCCACCCTTGAAGAACTGAAATTCCTACCTTAAAAACTACCAACAATTGAGGAGCTACAAGAATCAACACCATCTTTGATTTGAACCTAAATAGACTTATTATCCCCGTTTATTTCCCTAATCACAATGACCAGTAGATTCTCATCATGGATTATTTCTCTCATTCTATTTATTAGTAAAATCCAAAAAATGTATCCCTACATTTGAATCTTGGGAAAAAAACATATAATTGTTATCATTTAAATTATCCATATCTCTCAAAGCCCAAAATTCAATTTGATTTGGATAAGCTTTATTTATAACCTCAAAAGAAACCCTTTTATAAGCTGAAGGACCATTATGTCCTCTTGAGTCTTGACAAAGTATGATAGAATGAAATGGGGTGAAGACCAGATCCATGTTTGCCATGTCAAAACCTAGGTTCATTGGTTTGAAGATATCCACCATACAAACTAGGACCATCCATACTTATCATTGCCATCTCTCTTTCATCAACAATATTAACCTACTGAGGACCTATAACTCGTGGAGGCCCATGGTAGTCATTGCAATGCAATTTATTAGAATACATGCCATTTCTTATTATGAGATTTACCAAATCCGAAAATGGCATCATTCACATCATTTTGAAGAAGTCTACAAATTAAGTCAACATATTTTTTTTCACATTTACAATTTCCCTCACATTTGTTGGTTCTTGAAGCTCGAGCACTTTCATAACAAAAATAGGCAAAGTCAAACAACAAAAATGGTTCACTCTCTTTTCATTTTCTAATATTATAATGAATTTTTATTAGAGACACTGTTTGTTTGTTTGTTTTGGTTAGAATAGGGTTTGTTCTTGGTTTTATGTGACTTTCAATTTTTCATATGTAGCATGTTGAGAAATGGGAAAGAATAATGTGTGACATTTATCTTGAAAAAATTGATGCTCAATGAAAGGATACATAATTTAACCAAGCTACAATTCACTTTGGTAAAGGTGGAGGAACATCTTAAAAAACTGCTTAAGAATACACCATATACAAAGTTTGACCATAAGTAATATATGCATTTTTATTTTGTAGATATGTTCTTTTTTCTACCCAAGATATCACAACAAGAAAAATCTTGATATTGTAGAAATTGTTTGAGGACATCATCGAGGTCGATTTTTTTAATGTCCTATTTGATTGATACTTTCTCATATGTCAGGAAGGCTTTACATATGAATTAATACGTTCATGAAACAAATTAGATTCAAATTTTATAGATATAAAAGATAAAAACAAATGTAAATGTCTTTGCTTGATTGTTACTTGACTCTACGGTGGGCAGGTTACAGGAAATGTGATTGGAAAAAAGATGGGGAGATGATGCATATCATGTCTTGGATATGGTTCATTCGCTGTTAGAGATCGCTTAGACACCTAAGCCATCGACTTTGGAAATGTTTTTAGTAGGAATTCCTATGGTTTCTAATGTTGTGATTATTTCACTTCATGGTTATTTTGGGCAAGCAAATGCTTTAGGAATGCTAGACACGACATCGGTGGACAGGTAAACAAATTTTTTATAATTGCAATTTCCATTCCATGATATCTTCTCCTTATTGTTTGATTGTATTTTGGACATTTATTTTGATTTTCTTGTCTTTTAACTATGAAATTGAAAATACTTAGTACCATGTCCATTTAAACAACAACCAAAGCTTGAAGATGAAATTAGTATTACACTATATTTATTGGAATCCTTATAGCTATTTTATGTTAAAATATTTTCATGACTATCAAAAAAAGCTACTTTCATTTTGTTATTTGAGTACATGTTATTTATATACTTGACTAAGTTCATGCGTTAGAAAATGAAATGTTTTTGTGAATAAAATGACAGGGATTAAACATCACACCTTAAATTATTTGTTTTCACAAGTTATCTACAGCTTGAGCGTTTTAGCATATAACTTAGTTGACATGATTGTTCCTAAGCTTTCCTTGAAAGTTGAATACTAAATCACTAAGGTGTTCTTTTCTATATATGGTGATGTTTTATTTGCTTTGTTTATATAGGTTATCTGGACACATTATAGTGGCAATTATCGCCCCAATGAAGATAATTTTTTTGAGTTTCTTACTTGTATGTAGAAAAAGGCTTTGACACTGCTAATTTTGAGGTATATGTTGTATATATTATTTCTAGTCTAATTTAGTTTATATTCTAGTGTTCATTGTCTTTAATGTTTTACATTGCATTGTATCTTCTTTTGTTTTGAGATAATGAACTCAATATTGATGGTAAGAAACATGAATTGAAAAAACAGGGGAGCAATAACATTGGAGTGACAAATGCAAAAAGAGAGAGAAGAGAACTGGTCTGGTGATACTCTTAGAGCCAATATCCTGCATAATACACACATATAAAGACTAATGGTCAAGTCTTCAGAGTTGGTGATTTCACCTGCAATGCCTTGAAAACACAACGATAATGTTTGAAGTGATGAAACATCATTTCATGTGTAAATTGTAGTCCAACCAATATTAAGTTGGAAAATCATATTGTAATACTTTAACATTTCATATAATATAATTTATGTGGTTGACATATGAGTTATAGTTGCACTTGATATTGTTTAGTATTGTAATTAAAATATGCGACTTTGTGTTTTTATATTAGATGAACATGCACATTGCATGACATTTTTAAAATCATACAAATTAATTTATGTTGATTAATAATGAACACAAAATCAATTTAAAACTACTAAATTAATAATTTATATTGATTAATGATGAACACAAATAAAATGAATATACGACTAAATTATTCATTTATAATGATTATTAATGAAAGTAAATGAAATGAATATAAACTACTAAATTAGTCGTTTATATAATGAATAAGTGACTACCACAAATGATAATTTTGTGACTAGAAATGACAACTAAATTTTACATATAAACGACTATTAGTAGCTAATTTACAATATCTTATAACACGACTAAAATTTAGTCATATTTCTTCAGTCATTAATTAGTTTCAAACAATGACTAAAATTTGCATATATATGACTATTAGTAGCTACTTTACAGTATCTTATAACACAACCAACATTTTGGTCATATTTCTTTGGTCATTAATTGGTTTTCTTAGGTAATCATATAGTAATATATTGGTCATTAATTGTGACAATTAATGACCAAATCAAAGATTAAATAAATCATTAAATCAATGACCAAATCAATTATCAAATCAATGACTAAATTACTGACCAAATTAATGACCAAATATACAACTAGACAAAAAAATTGAAATAACCAATTAATGACTAAGCTAAAAATGACCAAAAATTGGTTGCATTATAAGATACTGTAAATTAGCTACTATTGGTCACCAACTGAAAAATAGTCGTTTATATGCAAATTTTAGTCGTTTTTAATAACTGATTAACCATTTTGTACTAGTACTTTATAAAATTATCTAAAACTTATAACTAACTTTAATTATATTGATTTTTTATACAAATACTTTTTCAAATATATTTTCTATATATTAATTAAAAAAACATACTTTTATAAATTAAATAATTTGAGAGAGAAAAATTACAATCATCCTTAATTATTGATATAAAATTTTATAAATAAATATTTTTTTGAAAATATAATATAAAATATCTAAACTAAACTATATAATACCATATTTGACATTATTCCTACTATCATAAAATAAAAATAAATTTATAAAATATAATACAAACTATTTATAAAATTAAAAATATTAACCTTTAAAATAAACATCATTTTCCAAAACGAATCTTAATATCTCACAACATTCATTGCATCTACTAGTTTTCTAACCTCATTTAATTGAAAAAAAATACATAATGTTTTAATACACAAATAATTAATAATATTCATGATATTTACTAGTTTTCTCAACTAATTTAATAAAAACAAGATTCAAGGTTTCTACTAATTTGAAAAAAATAATTAATAGACAAATTTGAACCGATAACAAAACGAACGAGAGACGATTAAAAAAAATGATAAAAAGATTATTAATATGAGACAGGATCATGAATTTGAACCCAGGCTCAAAACATGTCATAGCACCAAAGCCACTTATAAAGTATGGAATATGTTTGAACCCGACGTGAACCTTCTAATCTCGAGGCTGACGCGCTACAATTGCGACACAGATCCAACTAATATTAACCTAAAATATAAGCATCACTTAATATAACCTAAGGCGCGGATATCACATAATATGGACAGAAAATGGAACCGAGTATTTTCGAGCGATGCGGTGACAGGTACTATTATGAGACCAGCGGCAGCGGAAATAATGATGGTTTAATAAGACCCAATCTCTTTGCATCAATCAAGAGGTGAATAAATAAAAACTTAAAAATAAAATATATTGATTTTCTAATTTTTTTTTATAGAAGTGGGTCTTTCCCTTATGGAGAGTCTAGCTATGACTAGGCTTCTGTTGTACAAGTAGCATAGGAGACCATATAACTTTTAAGCTAGCTTTAAATTCCAGTGAAAATCACTTAACACTTAAACGAGGTTGGTATAAAGACACCAAGGTCTAGTTAAACCATTGGGAGATCTACCAGAAAATTGCATTGCAAAACATCAATAACATTAAAAAAATTGTTACTTCTAAGTTCAAAGAAAAAATGTGGGGCAAGAAAGATCTAGCTCAAAGAAGAAAATTAATATAGTCAAGATTAGAATGAACTCTCATGAGCTCCATAGTGAAACATATCGTTGGACAGTGCCTAAAACACCATGGATGGAAAGGATTTGCCATCTCTATGAGAATATGAGCATCCAGGATGAAAATCACTATCTCTTAGAGTGCCTCGTGTACAACCACATTAAAGTTCAATTTCATAATCTTTGTTGCAATATTGACCTTCCTAGCCTTTTAAGATGTCAAAATTATAGTGAGCTCGAGAGACTTCTCTTCAAGCTTTTTGAGCATAAGAATAAAATCTTAAATCAAATTAAAAAGACCGCCCCCACCGCCGAATTAATTTGTGATCAAGAGTAATTAATCGAATTTCAACCTATGATCGAATAAGTAATAAGTCAAAAAATAATCATCATCATCACTTTGCATATTGGTGAATTAATTTGTGGTCAAGGGCGATTAATCGACTTTCAACGAATACGTAATAAGTCAAAAAATCAGACCGAATAAGTCAAAAAATCAGGCCGACGAATAATTTCTTTTATTATTAAACTGTGGTGGATTTGGAATTAAAGGATCTGACACCGACTCTGAAATCAAGTCATGGTTTTCAGCGCGAATAAATATTAAGTGGGTAGAGTGTCGAGTTTTTCTTCTATAAAATAGCGCTACAGCATATGTAGAAAGGTCAAAATATTATATAAGATTGAGCACAACTTGAAATAACATTCATTGCATCTTATATTATAAATGTTAAGAAGTCGATTTCAAGCTGTCACTCTTAATTTGTGTGGCCATAACTTTTCAAGCTGGCACTCTAGGCAATTTGAACGACAATTCACACGAGGCGGCTACAACCACCAAATATTATATATTTGGTATGCAATCGAAGCGGTGAGTGGTGAGTTTATAAATTGGATATCCAAGCCGCTGTGAACAAGGGTGTGTTTCCGGATATATTGAATATGGAATCTGTGAAGGACGAAGTGGCGCTTCGGGCTTCGGCCATAAGTATGGCATTTTCATTAGAGAACCCCTTTCTCCTAAGATGTGCCCTTCGTCTTAAAATCCCTGACATCATTTCGAAAGCCGGCCCCGATGTTTCTCTCTCCCTCCAACAGATCGCCGCCCAACTCCCCTCTGAAGATCCCGACCTGGGAGCCCTTTCCCGCATTCTTTCTTACCTTTCCAGCATGGGAATATTGCAGGCAGTCAAAGCAGAGAAGGGAATTAACATGAAATACGGGCTTACCAATCTCAGCAAAAGCTATTTCACCTCGGAGGATATTAATCCGCGAAGCCTCGTTCCCTTAGTTCTTTTGCAGACACACCCAACTTACGTGACCGCGTGGGCCAATATTCACGAACGTGTGCTTCATGGCGGCGATAATTGGAAGAAATCTAGTGGCAATGGCAAAGACTTCTGGAGTTTCGCAGGCAGCGATCCGGAGTTCAGCGCCATCTTCAACGCTGGCATGGTGGCCGTCACAAAGGCCACTATGGAAGATATCTTAGCTGTTTATGATGGCTTCAAAGACGTCAACACGCTGGTGGACGTGGGCGGAGGGCACGGGGACGCCTTGAGTATCATAATTGATGCGTACCCTCATATCCGCGGCATCAACTTTGATCTTCCTCAAGTTATAGCTACTGCACCAACTCTCCCCGGTATTTCTAATCCCCTTTCTAAATTATAAATATACTTTTTTCCCACATATATATATGTATATAAACATTTTTATTATGAGGATATATATCCTACCATGTTCCTTATCTATTTGTTAATCCTATTCTCATTCACGCAGGCGTACAACACATTAGTGGAAGCCTGTTTCAGACCGCCGCACCCTCTGCAGATGCGATTTTTATGAAGGTAACTAATTATTACATTGTGTTAAAATATATAATTACTTCCTCATGCAGTTAGTGGAGTTAGTTAGTTGAGTTCAGTTTCAGTTATATTTGGTGAGCGAGTTAGCGAGTTGATTAAGTCCAGTTTTGTGTGAGAGTGTTTGCATGTCAATTAGGTTAAATACCCTTCACGGGTTCATTGTTTTCAAGAGAGTAAGAGAGTTTTATGATTCAGAGTTTATGATTAATAGAAGAGCAGCAGCTCATTATTTGTGTGTGAAATATTGGCGTTATTTGTGTGTGTGAATCCTCTGTCTCTCCAACAAATTGGTATCAAAGCTGAGAAAGGATCAGAGATCCGTGGGCGAGCAGAACCCGTAAGAAGGCCAAAAGCAAAGGCCGTAAAAAATTTTTTACACAAAATTTTTTTTTCCCGCGGTCCGCACGTCTTTAGTGCACTACCGGCGGAGATCCGCAAGGAAAGACCGCATCATCTTCCAAGACGAAGCTGCGGACCTTGCACAAAGTTACGAAATTCTGTATTTTCCGGTTAAGAACGCAGTTTAGCCTTCTTCGGGGTGTGGAACCCAGCTTAATAAGAAAATTCAACGGCCGACAGCCGTGAACAGCGATCAAATTCAAATACGATCGCGTGGGACGTATCCAAAAAGGTACATCGATTTAATTGTTTTTGAAAAACACGTGAGCTCTATCAAGAGTATTTCCAATTTTAAGAAAAGCACGTGAGTGCATGAGAATATGTGGAGGCGTTTCCATTGTTAAGAAAAGCACGTGAGTGCATGCGAATGTGGGTATTCATAAGTTTTTAAAGATTTTTTATATATAATCTTTTTTTATAAAGATTTATATATATATAACAAAAAAAATCGAAGGGTGTTTTATAAAGATTTTTTAGAAAGGAGTTTTATAAACTTTTATAAAAATACAAAGGATATTTTTTATGAAGGTTTTTTTATAGACTTTTATAAAAATAAGGGACAATTTTTTTTATAAAATCTAGGGTTTTACTGAGAGAATTTTTTTTTACAAGAAAAAAAAAGAGAGAACTTTAGGGTTTTTTGTCAGAGACAATTTTTTTTGGTTTGGGCAAGATGGCCACATCAAATTTTCAGCCACAAATTCCATCTTTCAATGGGAAAGATTACGATATGTGGGCCATTAAGATGGAGACCATGCTAAAAGCACATGATGTCTGGGATCATGTTAAGTATGGGTTTGCAGAACCTCAAGATGAGGGAGAAGAACGAGCCCTCAGTAATGCAGAGAGGGACCAGTGGAAGAAAGATAAGCGGAAGAACGCGCAAGCGTTGCTTCTGATCCAGCAGGGAGTAGATCGAGCCGTGTTCCAGAAGATCATGATAACCTCGTCAGCAAAAGAGGCATGGGACACCTTGGCAACCAGCTATCAAGGTATGGCTAAAGTTAACATTGTTAAATTGCAGAACACTAGGAGAGACTTTGAAAGTCTGCAGATGAAGGAGACAGAGGACATTGATTCCTTCATGAATAGGGTCATGTCTATCGTCAATCAGTTAAAAATATATGGCGAAGATGTTCAAGATCGAACAGTGATTGAGAAGGTTCTTCGATCACTGTCTACCAAATTTGATGTGGTGGTAGCAGCCATAGAAGAAGCAAAGGACTTGGAAAAACTCACAATTGATGAGTTGATGGGATCTCTTCTATCGCATGAAGCAAGGATAGACAGAAATAAGGATTTCACTTTGGAAACAGCCTTCCAAAGTCAAGTCCATATTTCAAGAGGTCGAGGCAAAGGTCGATCGAGAGGCAGAGGACGAGGCAGCAACTATGGTGGTCATAGAGATGGTCGAGACGATCATGAGCATCAACATGGAAGCAGCAGCAGCAGAAGCTTTCATCACAATCAAAGGTCTGACAAATCTAAGGTAAAGTGCTATTACTGCAGTAGATTTGGTCATTATGCTCGTGATTGTAGGAAGAATATTGCAGATCAAGGCAATCAGAGAGCCAATGTTAGTACAGAAAATACTGACTCTATGTTTCTAGCATGCAACACCATGCATGCACCGTCTGATAAGGTCTGGCTATTAGACAGTGGTTGCAGTAACCACATGACAGGCAACAAGGATTTGGTTGCTAAGTTGGATGTCACAGTGCAGACAGAGGTCAAGTTGGGTACTGACAAGACTGTGGCAGTAGATGGCAAAGGAGTGGTCAACATTGTGACCAAGCAGGGGGAGCCAAAGACCATATCAGAGGTATACTATGTCCCTGGGCTCAAACACAATTTGATTAGTGTTGGCCAACTGATGCAGAAAGGATACAAAGTTATCTTTCAGGGGCAACAATGTGTTATTTACGATAAATCCCCAAGCAAGCAGCTGATTGCAAAGGTGCAGATAACGAGGAACATACTCTTTCCTCTCATTATGAACTACAATTATCAGGTTAGTTCTTTTACAACTGCATGTTCTGATGCATACTGGTTATGGCACTTTCGGTTTGGACACTTGCATTTTTCCGGTTTAAAATTATTGCAGCAGAAACAGATGGTGAGAGGTCTACCTCCCATCAAAGAACCTGCTAGCACATGTGAGTGTTGCATCTTAGGCAAGCAACACCGTAAAAGTTTTCCGAAAGGAGTTTCGTACAGAGCAAAGAAACCACTTGAATTGGTGCATACCGACTTGTGTGGACCTATGAGGACACAGTCGATTGGTGGAAGTTGTTACTTCCTCACCTTTATTGATGATTACAGTAGGAAGACTTGGGTTTACTTTTTGAAGCAGAAGTCTGAAACTTTTGCGAAATTCAAAAAGTTCAAAGCTTTGGTGGAGAACCAAAGTGATCGACAGATCAAGGTATTGAGATCTGATCGTGGTGGCGAATATGATTCGAAGGCATTCCATGAGTACTGCAAACAACATGGAATCAGAAGACAGTTTACGACCAGATACACACCACAACAGAATGGTGTAGCAGAGAGGAAGAATCGAACAATCATGAACATGACAAGGAGCATGTTGAAAGAAAGACACCTGTCTAATGAGTATTGGGCAGAAGCAGTTGCATGTGCTGTTTATGTGATAAACAGATATTGGGCAGAAGCAGTTGCATGTCTTTTGTTTGTATGTGATAATGATCTCTGAGGAGTGTGATAGACGAGTTCCGAACGACATGGTCGAGTATGTCACTTTTGGACTTTTTACTTCAATTAATCATTTTCTCCTTCTTTTATTTAATTAAGTGACTAATTGAAGCCACTTTTAATCCGAGAAAATGGTAAATCTCCCACCATACTTTCTCTGACAGTTGGAAGTCACTTCTCATCATCTCATCCTATAGATATTCTAGTTTCAGTTCGAAAAAACTATCACACTAAGGTGTTCCATCAAATATTCCTCTCAGAATACCACTTTAAGCATAATTAATCAAGTTAGGCTCAATAATAACCTCGTTTTATGATATGACAAACAAGGCAAAACAAGTTGTGTGGAGCGTACGATGATGGAATATTCCAGCGAACGCCATCGGTTGATAAACACCTCAAAACCCCTCTGTAACATCTAATGACGTAATCATAATCCTGTGACCTGTCCATCACGTACTCTAGAAATCCATCCTGGTTGTACTACAAAGGAAACTAAAAATGGGGACATCACACATATTATAACATTTGTTGTTGGCATATATCTGAAGTATTTTTAAACATATCTAAATATTGGACTGAGACCTATTTGAGCACCTTCCTTTAAGGTCAATACAATTTTTCAGATTTTAATTGGTCATAATACATTCACAAGCTGCAAATTTTGACCAAATGCATAGTTACAGTCTTCTTTCAATCCCACTACTAGGAAAATCTGACAGCATACCTGTAGCATGGGTTATTTTAGTGTGAATATATATCATTTCCTATAGTGTTATCCTATAACCTAGAGCATAATCTTCGCCACTATGGAGCTTGAATTATCTTATGAGCATAGAGTCTGATGCATCTTTGAGTGTGGAGTGTTCTATATCATTGAGGGTACTGTGGAACTAGAGTATGGACAGTTGTTGAAGTTACTATGTGTGGAGTGTTCTGCATGCAGTGAAAATTAATGTATAGTATATTTTCGATCTGAATAATGAATCAGGTTTTGGATGCGGTGTAACTAGAACCAAACATAAAAATATAATTATTTTCAAATCATGGTTGATGATGCCAAAGTCAAAGTTTGTTGCTAATAATGTGACTATATATAACAGGCAGGGTTTGACAGGGTATATGACTTAGCCATTGACAGAGTTATTTAAGTTGCAACTTGATGATATGTGGGACATGGTACTAAGGTTTTTCAATATTGATTGTTGAAGACAAAGGATAAATTTTGTAATATATGTTGTCATTTTTATGATTGTATATTGTAAAGAGTCTTCAATCTAATAATGGGAAAATTGTTTATGTGTGCATGCTAAGATGTGTTAAGAATATTTGTATTGTGAGAAGAGTTGTTGAGTTAACGTTTGACATACATTTTTGAGTAGTTTTATTGGCACGTGCTTCTAATTTTCTTGTTGAACAAGGGTTATGTCAACATTTACGTGGTTAAATGTTTGATAACAAGTTGATGTAACTTGAGCAGAATTGAGCATTTTAGCAGAGGAAATTGTTATTGTTGTTGGCGACCTTTTGCTAGCATTGTAGATCAACAAAGTTAGCTGATTGTTTTAATATTATTTATTTTTATTTTGAGCACAGGTGGATAAAGACTGAAAGATGTGAAACATGGTTTGTGGTGGTAAATTGAAGGTTGGAGCCTTCAAGGAAAGTGGTAGCTTGTTGACTAGGGTATCAGGGTGGTGGAAGGCAGATATTGGAGTCTCCTTCAAGTTGGAGCCTTAGAACACTTTAGAGCAGTAAGTTTGTGCTAGGTCAAGTTGGAACTTGTACAAGATGTTGGAGCATCCTTTCAATCATAGCCGATAAAACCAGGGAGTTGGAGCATCCTTCCAGTTCGAGCTTGTAAATCGAGGCACTAAGAGTGTTCTTCTAGTTGGAGATGGTAAACTAAGGCATTGTAGAATTCTTTTAGTTGGAGATGATAAATAAGGAGGCTGGAGCCTCATTCCAGTTGTAGCTAGAGAATCTTGGAATTTAGAGCTTCCTGTTGATGTATATTTTTTAAGAACTATATTAAGAAGCGCTCGATGGTTTTCCTCCTAGAAGGGTTTCCACCTAAAAATATTTTGTGTATTGTCCTTAATATTGTGCATTTTTTATGGCGTTGTGATGTTGATTTATGTTTTGATCTGTTGTTAATGTTAATTAATGCTCTAAAGATTAAAATTTAACTAATTGAAGTGAAATATTGATTCACCCCCCTCTTAGTATTTCCAACACCCATAACCAATTTTCTACTGCAAAAGTACCAATGTACCTCTGATACCTCAATTTTGTTGGGTTTTATCATTCTCCCACTCCTTTACTGAACCTGGGAAAATTTCATATGTATCTCAGGATTGTACAATTTACACTCGCATCGCAATGACGACTGAGACATGGGCCTATAAACTCTTCTCATTCCATATTGTTTCATTAGATCTATCACATGATACGAATTTCACTTGGATGCCACATGACTCTCCCAAGTAATTTTTAATTTTTCCACTATTAGACAATGATAAGGGTCTGAAATTTGATTTCCATTAATCCTTGTTATCCCATGGGATAATGAGGTGTCTGTTTTAGCCAAGGAATCTACAGATGAACTTACTATTAGGGAAGTTCAAATAAAATGAGTGCATGTCGACATAGTAGTGCAGACAATTAATCGCGCACCCTTATTTCGTACCCGATATACACATAAACTAAAATTTTGATGCCCCAAACTTTAATAAGCCAAAACTACTAATTAATTGATTAATTTTAGTGTTGTGTAGGAGGGAGGTGTGCTAGAATGTATTTGGAGGTACAAAACATTGCGAAAGAAAGTTTTTGTTCCTTGATTTGCACACATGTTCTCTCACACAACACTTCTTCCCAACATGCATTAAAAATACAATTAATTTAATATTGGATAATAAGTATTTAATTCACAAATGTGAGATAAAAAAATGCACTTATTATTTGGGAACTATGAATACCAAGATTCATTGTTGCTACTTTGATAAATATTTTAAATGAATAAGAGGGCTAGTTCGAAAGAAACATCAAAATAAACATGTAAATATTGAACATAAATATACTCAAAGTAAAACATTAGCTACTAATGAAACATTATATATGTGGAACAACAAGTGTATGGAAACAGTAATGTGTGTATCAATTCACCAGAGAAAGGTTGAAAAGAATTACATTTTAATATAACTATTCCTTATTGCGGGAAGTTTATTGAGGTTAGAAGAGGGACCCCACACTAGATATTAGTAGTTGATTATGGTGGAATGATCAGAGCCATCAAACAAAGTTTTGAAAACTATGCATCAGATCATCCACAAAGCAGTTTTTCCACAACTCCTTTGCATCACAATATCAAATAAAATGGGCCCACATTGACATAATAGTGGGGATAGTAATTTCCCACCCTTATTTCACACCTGATATGCACATAAACACAAATTTTTAGCCCCAAACTTTAATAATACAAAATAAATAATTAATTGATTAATGTGTATCTTTGAGAGGTATGCAGAATAAGTGTGTGAAGGGAAAATGTATCCAGAGATGCAAAGCATTGCGAATGAAATATTTTGTTCATTTATCTACACACCCGTTCTCCCGGACAACACTTCTTTCTCACACACATTAAAAAAGCACTTCATTCAAAATGGGATACTAATTTTATGTTTAAAGTTAAAATAATTTCATGTCTACAGAAGAAAGTTCCCTCTACACGCTCGTTCTCCTACATATACCCCCTCTTCCGCCCATCCTTCATTACACACACATTAATGACTCCATAGACTTGCTCTCCCACACTACTAAATATGTAAAAGTTTAAAAAGAAATAAGAGGTAAACACACTAAAAGTCCTTGTGTTAGTGTCAATTTCAATGTTAGTGTCAGAGCACTCACCAATGGAATGCCCCCCCTCTCAACCAATGGAATACACTCAGAGCACTCACCAACATTTCCTTCCTCCTAAAAGCTTTTTGACGAAAAAAGGCTTGATCCCTTTTTTTGCTACGAATGTCTTCTAGTCTCGGGGTAGTCATCCTTGTCGATAGAAGTTGATATGATCCTGTAAGTGACAAAAAAAATTGTTGCACTGAGAAGGGATCAGACCATCCTAGATCAATATTCTGTGGAATTTTGCAGTGAATGGAAACTTGTGATGAACTATTATCACTAGACTGAGTTGTGCGTACTTCAGTATTCTTCTGAACATCAGTTTGTTGTTTTTGTTTTGAATATGTAGATTGATTGAATTGTCTACTCTCGTGATTCAGATGTCGATAAGGAATTCTAGCGATTTGATATTTCCTTATCTTGTTTGTGTCATCTCCTTGATTTATTTGAAGTACCTGATTTCCTTTAGCCATGGATGTTGAATGGTTAATTTTTGGATCTTCACTCGAATATTTTGTTGGAACTGCAACTTTTGAGTACATTTGTACTTTAACTAGTTTGTTCTCTTCTCGAGTTGTGATATTGACTGGATCAATGTTCGTTTTTTCTTCAACTTGAATTTCTACATTTGAAGATTTCGACGCTTCCTTTTTTGACAAGTTGTTGCACCTTGTTTTCCAACAACTTCTTATCCTTCTTAAGCTTCTTAATTTGCGTTAGTAATTTTTTTTCTATGGTCTTTTAGTCGCAAAACTTATTCATTTTTTTCAACGGTGATTTTTTCAACTTCTCTTTTTTTGTATTTTTGTTTTTGTTTTTTAAATAACATATATATATATTTTATATATATATAATTTTTTTTTTCATTCATTAATGGCTAAGAGCCTAATGGAGAAAATGGAGAAACTCCAAAATTTTGTAGCGAATGCTTTAGTCACACCTAGAACAAATTTCACAATTTTTATGGTCAAAGACCTGGATCGGTGAGCATGGCTCTATGCAGCGGTTAAGCAGAAGGATCGAACTACTCTGATACCAAATGAAGTGAACAAAGTTTGTAATTCTCATTAAATACTCCAGATGACTTGGAATATGAAAATACACATTGAGGATACAAATATTATATATTAAAACTATGAAGAAATGAATGATGTGAATGTTACAAATGAGGCCTTCTTATACCTAGGCAGGTGCCTCTTCACGAAAGGTCATGTCCCATTTAGGCATGCCTATTCAACCTAATTACTAATTAACTAATCATTATTTATATCATTTTATTCATAACAAACAAATCCCATGACACATTGCTTCACATAGGTAGGAGATGAAATCTGAGCTAAGAACTCTTTGCCTATTGTTTCTTACTATTACATATAAAGACATAAAACTAGTGAATCCTACAACCTTGATTGCATAGATTTTGACTAATTGATATAATAGAAAGTTATATTTTCATTTCATGAGACACTTTTGCAGTGGAGA
Source organism: Pinus albicaulis (assembly GCA_034641835.2). Lineage (NCBI taxonomy): Eukaryota > Viridiplantae > Streptophyta > Pinopsida > Pinales > Pinaceae > Pinus > Pinus albicaulis. The sequence goes on from CM076579.1 coordinate 573,026,315, forward strand.
TGAACTGTTGGTGCGACATGTTATTGACATTAAGACTATCCTTTATGGTCTTGGTTGTCTCTCTTTTGTCTGTGGGAGATCATCATTTCAATTGTTGGACCTTGAGTTCTATGCAGTCTTATTTTCCAAGAGTGAAAGACAATATTCCAACATGTTGATATCATTTTCAATGTGGGATCCATGATGATTTTATCTTATGAGAGTCTCTCTGAGTGAGGCTGTTGATGCAAACAAAAAACAATGCTCAGATTTGATTTTCTCACTCCATTGTTTCTAGATGTTTTCTACTTGCTCCAGTTCAACTTTGAGGAATGCACAATGCATACATGAATTACTTGAAGCCATAAAAAAATGGAGAGAGGATAGGGGAATGCCACATGGGATATTAAGGGATGGAGGAAGACAATTTGCGAGTGGATGAAGAAGATAAGGTAACCAGGGCGGGTATTTAAAGAAGATCGAGCTCTAAGAGGGAAGGTGGCTTTAGATTTGGTGCATCTACAATTAGTCACATGGATCATTTCATACTGAGAAAATATACCAACATGGGAACTTAATTCCATATTGAACATTGTAGCTTGTCCTTTGGTGATTTTTTTTTTTAATTTTTAATTTTTTAAATTTGGACATTGCATGTCGTCGATTTTGAGGATCATCGTTTATATTCCTGGGGAAATAATATCAATTTCCATGATTTCACGTGATTAGAGTTCCTTTCAGGGGATATGTAGGAAAATTACCTCTTCATTAACTCTGGATTGACCTTGCGGGTGATTACATGCACTATTTGCTTGCAAATATGCTTGAACATTGTTCTCTCTAAGGACATGATAAAAGGAGTTCTTCTCAATATAATTCAAATAATGTTGGATTTGAATCACAATTTGACTTATGTCAACATTCTGGGGTATAGTGCCTTTGATCACTTGTTGAATGAGAAGGGTTGATTCACCAATCACAACGAGATTATTGAGGCCAAGAGCGCGAAGGATTTTATCCCCTAGGAGGAGCTTGTATGCTTCAAATCTATTCTTTGAATCATTGCTCAGTCCCCAATCATAGGAATATACTTCTTTTCATTCAAAATCATATATAATTTCCCCTACCCTCTCTCTTTCGAGATTGTGTTTGGAGGCCCCATCAAAGAAGAGACAAGGTCACTTGTTCATTTAACCAATTTGCAAACTCCCTATCCTTTAGACTCATCTTCCAATTGGTGAGAGCGGGTAAACTTCTCTGTGGGCTAAGTATGCTATGAGGAATTATATACATGAAAAATTTAAACCACAACACTTCTTCTACTTGCAGTATTTGTTGGTCAAGTTTATTGCTGCCTTTGGAGACGGTTGTTTCAGTTAAGAGGCCCCAAGATTTTTTTGTAATCCTCCTATGCTCTGGTTTATTTTATCTTGGAAAATGTTTATTTATTTATTTATTTTTCTTTCTGAGATAACCAAATATACCACCATAAATATGTGGGAAGATTGATCCAAAAGAGCTTTATTAAGTTCTTATTTTTGAATGATAAGGGATAGTTCGATTTAGATTTAGTGAAATAATTAGTTATATTCTTCTAAAAGTATACTTGTATAGGCAGAGGTTGATACATAAATTTCTAGTATATTTCTAGTATATATGTTTTTTGAGGTTGTGAGTAGTTAAAATCTTCCCCTAAGGAGGGTCTAGATGAAAATTTTTATATTAGGTAGGTTTTTAGTTTTCCATACCAGTTTCTAGTGAGGCCATGTGGGTTGTGACTCTTGATCTCCTTAGAGAGCATTATAACCACTATTAACTATGTAGATACATCCTATAAAATTCCATTTGAAGCTATCATGGTGGTTGAAATGAGTGGGCATTACACCTTTTAGGTTTTGAAGGAGGAGGTGTCATTGATGTTGAAACTCAACTGGGATAGTGAAATATTTCAAACCTTTCCAAGAGTCGTCATTTTGATGCCAATTTGAGAGTTGATTTAGTTTTGTAATGCACTTTCCTATAAGCTAGTTTTTAATGTGTTGGATTTCAGGAATAGAGGAGAAATTAGGCTTGTTCATGATGCTTTCATCCCAAATATTGATATCTTGTCCTCCCCTTGGAATTCTCTAGGTGTGGGCTTGAATGAGAGGAAGGGTTTTTTCACATAATTTCAAGATATGTGAACAGGGTCAGGAGGGGATATGATCTTGTAGAAATTTTTGTCACTTGGAAACCACATATTTATCTTCTAAAACTTTCTTCCACCATGATGGCCCTTCAACTATTAGTCTCCAAGTTATTTTCACCCACATATCTAAATTTATTAATCCAAGATTTTTAATGGCTATTCCTCCTATCTCATATGGTGTTATAAAATTTTTCTAGCTTAGTTAACTACATTTTTTTGTTTTCGTTCTACATCCCTACCATAGGAATTTCCTTTCGATGATCTCTATTTTCTTTTATATGCTTGTTGGGCTTGCAATTGCAAATTGGTACAAGGGGAGGGTTGATAGGAATAATTTGGTTAGGATGAACCTACCTATCAGATTGATCTAATGCATTCCCCATTGTTGTAGTTTCCTTTTCATTCTGTCTATGAATTCAATCCATATTTAATTTTTTAGCATCTAATTGGAGATGGATATACCTAAGTATTTGAAGTGAGTCCACTCCAGTTTGCACAATACTACAAATATTTGAGAAATGTGTTGAAGAATTATAGGGGAGGTGTTCCAACCATATATAAAACTATTTATATTGTTGCGAATTCCTCATGATGCCTCCAAGAATTGGTCCAGGGTGGCCTTGAATCTTCTTGCCATTGTGGGGGATGTTGCACCTATAAAGACAATATTATCAGTGAATTGGGGATGATTATATATTTTTGTTCCTATGTTTTAATGAAATCCTGTGAGAAGCCCTCTTTGCCTCTCATGCTCCAACTTCATGTTGAGAGATTCTTCCATTATGATGTAAAGGAATGGAGATATTGGGAATCCTTGTCTTAGCCCCCTGGTGCTTTGAAAAAATTCCCCTGGTCTTCCATTTACCAATTTTGCTATCCAAGGCTTGTGGATGCAGGCATTGATGAGGTCAATAAATTCCATGGAAAAACCAAATTTCTCAAGGAAAGCAAAGAGAAAAGTCTATCTAACCTTATCGAAGGCATTGGCCAAATCAAGATTAAGAATTAAACCTTGCTCATCTCGGGATAGGTTGGAATGGATGGCTTCTCGTACTAAGAGAATATTGTCCACAATCTGCCTGTTTTTGATGAATCCACCTTGGTTTTCATAAATCAACTGGGGGACGAGAATTTTAAGATGACATGCGAGAATCTTGGTTATGATTTTTTAAGAGGAGTTAGATAAAGAGATAGGACAAAAATGATTAAAGGAAGAGCGCCTAGATTATTTATGTATGAGAGAAAGAAAAGTAGAATTGGTGTTACCTCTAATTTTGCGTATTATTTGGCTCCATTGAATCATCTTGAGAGGTTTTTTTTAATGAGCTCCCAGTATGTGTGATAGAAGGCTATGGTGAAGCCATCCGACCCCGATGCTTTGTCCGGTTGCATGCTCCAAATAGATTTTTACAATTCATCTTCATCCACTGGCTTAGTCAAAGCTGCATTTTCCTCCTTTGTTACCATTTTAGGTATTGTTCTAAGAATAACTTCATAACTTTATGGTTTTAAGTTTGTTGTTAGGAGTCTTTTATAATGTAGATGTGATTCCTTTTTAATTGCTTCTTGCTTTCAATGGTGTTGTTCCCTTCACCAACTATCACATATACTCTATTTTTTATTCTTATTGCTTTGGTATGATTGTGAAAAAAGATTGTGCTTTTTTCACCAACTTGTAACCACAGGCTTCTAGACTTAATCCTCCAACTTGTAACCACAGGTTTCTGGATTTAATCCTCCAAATTTATTCTTATTTTTTGTTGCTTTGGTAAAGCCTCCAATAAATCTCTTTTTCTTTAGTTTGTAGCTCTATAATTTCTTGTTCAGTCTCCAATATTTCCTATACAGTTTCAAGCTCTTTTTACAACTCATTTTTTTCCTGCCCTGGCTCCTTTTACCTTGCCTTTTCCCATTCTTTGAGTGTTTCTCTAACGATATTTAGATTACTTTCCCATATAAATCCAAGTGACCCATTGATTCTAGTCTTCCACGTAGTTTAAACTATATGCTTGACCTCTTCTATGGTAGACCATTCGAAATTGTAGCGGAAATTAAGGGGTCCCATATTTTCACTATTGGACATGAATAAAGTGATGGTTTTATGGTCCAATGCTACTACTGAAAGGATTTTTGAAGAATCCATTCTGCTTCCTACCATGAAACTTTCATGGATTAGAAAATGATCCAACCTTTCTTTATTGTTACTTGGCCCTATCATTTTTTATTTCAGGTGAATTTACTATTCTTTGGAGTGATTTCCATTAGATTATGCTCCACAATTATTGTCTCAATATTGTCTCTGTTTGGATCTGGGAGATAAGATCCACCTCTCTTTTCTTCAACATTCATGACTAAGTTGAAATCACCTCCTAGTATAATGATCTGACTATCTTCCTCTGCTAGCTTGTCTTCTAATGATTGCCAATATTGTTCTTTGTCCAGGTAGTGTGTAGGGGCATAGACATTGTATAATGTCAGGCTTTTGTCAGTCTCTTTGTTTTGCAAGTCAATATTGATCCAATGTTGATATTTGTAGACTCCTTTTAGATCCATAATTGTTTTATTCCAGATTGTACACACACCTCTTGATGCAACTATGGAGTGGGTTTTTGCTTCAGTAAAATCCTTTGTTCTTTTAACTATTGCTTCCATTTATTCCTCTTTTTTCTTAGTCTCCTGGAGTAGGATGATTGTCAGGATATTTGATCTGATGAGGTCTTAGATTACGTTTATTTTGGAGGTGTCCCCCAAGCCTTTACTATTATAGGATACTAAATTCATTATTTACATTATAAGGGGATGGCAGGGGCCTTACCTCTCCCTACCTAGGGTTGCATGGCCTTTTATGATGTTCCTTTGTTTAGGTATGTATCCATAAGTTGTTGAATTCCCAATGCCATTTCCTTTTGCACTGATTCGTCTCTTATTTCCTTATTTTATTTTCCCCCAAATTTATTTTTATTTCTGGTTAAGATTCCCGCAGAAGAGGATGGGGGGATTCAAGGTGATTATTGGAGGGGATGTGAGGGGGAAAAACAATGGAAAAAAGGTTGGATATGGGGAGGGGGTAGAGGAAATGGTGGTATGATCCATATTAGTGGGTTGAAGGGTGGGGAGGATTGCATCTTCTAACTGGATCTCCCCTTCTTTGAGATATGGGGGGATAGTTATGGGATCGTCTTGATTAGGGTTAATGGGAAGATTGGCCAGGGAATATAAGTGTTTGTTGGAGGGAGAATGGGATATTCCACTATGTGAAGAGGGGTTAGGAATGGGGGGAGGGTTAGTAGACGAGGATGGAACTACAATAGGGTGTGTTTCATTCTTGGTGTATGTGATCGTGTTGCCTAAGTTCCTGCATTTACAGTATCCCATTGCGCTTATTGATTTTTTTTTAATTCTTCTACTGGTCTCTTTGAGCACCTATTTTAAAAGTGGCCATATTCGTGGCATACCTTAAATTTGAAAGGGAGTTGTTCATAGTCAATATGTTGGATGTGAGCCCAGTTATCTACCTTGATCTTCACTACCTCTGGTATCCCTTTTCCTAGATCGACTTCTACACAGATCTGTGTGCCTGCATGCAAATTTTCCTTAGGCAAGCTTCTATCTATGTATTTTTCAATTGTGTAGGTTTTAACCCTGTACAGAAATTATATGCAAACAAATTCTAAAAATATAAAATAAATAATAGTGAGAGAATAAAACATAAAACAAATATCACAAATATTTTTCCCTTGGATCCCAAATCAGGACTACCAGCTTGATTTTTCATTATATTCCTTTTAATGTTACAACACATATATATACATGCTGAAACATTCATGAACCCAAATCTGTTAACCCTATATTAGAAGATAATCATAGTTCCCTTGACCAGATCTACAAAATACCAGGGACCAAAAACCATCATGCCCCAAAACCATGTGCAAACACATGCACAAAACCATAGGCAGGTCCACCCACCTAAAATAGGATCCAATTTTTTTTCCCGCCCGCACGTGCGACTATTCATGGAAAGAATATAACACATACCCAACATATTGAATTGTCGATATCTCTTACTAAATCATCTCCCCAACAATGTAGATGGAGGTGGTGAAGACAAACCCAAATTGGTACTACACTTGATATATCTAGTTCAGGATCAAAATCTAGCGTCCATCGATTTAAATAGTGGCCTATCGTATCCATGAAGTACGACCTATTTATGAAGATCAAATCTTGATATTCCTTGGATTCGAAGTAGAAGGTTAAATACCCTTTGTTGCAAAAACAAACTTATATTTGTCCTTGAGTTTTCAAAGCCTAGTTTCGCTCGATCCAGTTTTTCATTATTTTTGTCGATGGCCAGAGGCCCATAAACTGACCAACCAAATCTTGTTCAACAAGTGAAAGAGATGTTTTGCAAGGGACCGAGGGATGCAGATCTATTTCAGGAATTGAGTGGAGATTATTAACGAATTTGGAGACTGAAGGTCACTCCTGTGGAGGCCCAAGTGAGCTAATGAGGTTCTTGAAGGAGTGGGTTGTTGGATATATAGGTTACAAAGGTGGAAGGGGACGAATCCCTCCTAGAGAAGACTTTATAGGGGTCATAATATCGGCTTGAGGTGAAGTGTGGATGAAAATCAGGGATGCAGACAGAGCGCTCTCGCTCTCGTATGCCAGAATTAGCAGCAGAATGTTGTTTCAAGTTTATGCAAGACTTAATTTCTTATATTAAAATTATTTGTTAATAATTTTATTATAAATACTTTATCATCTTGATAATTCAAAATATAAAATTTAGATTATTTTATTTTAATGATTTTTTTATTTAATTTATTAGAGTTTAGATTAAATGTAATATAATATTGTAAATGTTTTAATGTTACCTTGAAAGCTCTAAATATAAAATTATTATTATTATTATTATTATGAGGTATTGTGAGCCCTAAGATGACTAGAACACCTAATTTATAGCTTGAGTAGTTGCAACCCAGGGGCATCTAAGCCATTAAAATCACTCGAGGATCACATTTGACTCAGGCCACATTATCCCTTAGCATGGATCGATTTTTTCCCATGGGGTTTTGAACTGGTGATCTTTTCACCACATAGTAGCTTAAAAAAATACCTTTTCACCATCTTCTATGCCCAATGGGATAAAATTAGAATTATTTTGTTATAAATTGTAGAAATAAAGGCTAAATTTGACTTGTGGCTTAGTCAAATTGAGTAATTAAATTTTCCACATCAATAGGATGACTTGGATGGAATTTATCTAGAGTGACATGGCCTTGTCTACTAGTTAACTCAGTAAATTCGAGTTATAGGATTGGAGTAGAGTTGTTCATGTGGTGATTGCTAAAATTTAGTTAGTTATTTTCAGTTGAACTCAGTTAATTGAGCTCAAGTAATTAATTGAGTTAGTTGAAGGTCAGTTGAGTAGGAGAATTGTTGTTAACTCAATGATCTCTTAGTTAAACTAGTCAATCAACTAAAAATATCCCATACATGCATGGAATTTGAATTACCTAGCTGGAGTGGAGGAAAAGACACATTGTAATCATCAATTATATATTAGTTGAGCGTACAGGGCTTGGATATTGAGCAATTGAATCATTCCTCGGGGATTGTGAAATAAAATAGGAGGAACTTCCTATCTTTTAGGAGCTAATTTCCTCAAGGATTGCACAAGAAAATAGGAGGAATTTTGGGCCTTGAATTGGCTAAGTGTTGGCTAGAGCATGACAGTCAGTAGGAGAAAATTTTTATATTTTAGGGTGTGCTTTAGGATCAAAGAAAGACATTGTAATAGTTTCTCATTCTCATTTCATTAATGAAAAGTATTAGAGGGGTTTTTCCTAGTCTGGTTCCCCTGTAAAATCATTGTGTTCTTGTGGTTTGATGGTTTCATGTCATTGCATGTGTTTCTAAATTTTGATTTCCATTCAAAGAATAGTAGAGGAAATTTGTAATATCTTGGTTTAATTTTGAATTCATCAGTATTAGAAAATTTATATTAATTTCTACATGGTATCAAAGCATAAATCACACTAGAAACTAGTCAATAGATATTCTCCTTTAGAAATTTCTATTTGCAGATTCAGTGAAGCAATTTTCTTCCATGTGGGAAAACGTCTTTCAATGAATTGAGATTGGAGTATGCCCTGGAGGGAACCTTGAATTTCATATATTGGAAGGACATGATGGAAGTTTTACTCGATGATAATGGAGTGTTGGATTACGCCAAAACTTTCATTCCAAAACCAACAACATCATATGCACAATAGTTAGCCCATTGGAAGAAATATACCACAAAATACAGGAGGATCATCTTAGAGGGTGTGAGAGACCACACAGTCTCGAATTTGCATGGAAAAGTGACTCCATTTACTACGTGGAAGACCCTCACTTAGTTATTCGAAAATAACAGTAATGAAAATAAATTGGCATCAAGGGACAATCTCGGAAACATCTGATTGCAGAATAATGAAACTGTTCCACATTACCTCTCCATATTCACTTAGGTTTGATATGAACTTGGAGGAGTAGGAAAAAATGTTTCCTCTTATGAGATAGTGAGCCTAGCTTTCCTAATAGGACTCTATAAATGGAAGGGACAAATTTCCAAATTTGGAGACTTTGGTCTGATTTGTTGTAGGAAGAAATTCTGCTGGAACACTAGAGATGGAGTAACATCCAAAGCTAAGGAGGAAGAAAATTTTTCCTTGGTTGAGAAGGGCAAGAAGGCCCAAATCAAGCCAAAGTACAACCAGGACAATGGCAAGAATAATTACCCGAGTAAGATAAAAAATTTTCACTACCATGAATATGGGCACTATGCAACAAAGTGTCCGCACAAGAAGTCTAACAAGAAGGCTTCAGGTGGAGAAAGAGGTGAAGCACTTGCCTCAAAATTTGAATTAGAATTCACCCTTATTGCATGCATAACAAAAAATGTAATGGGAGTGTGTGGTACCTAGATTCAAGTGCCTCGTTCCATCTGACAAGATGCAAAGAATTCTTCAATAGCCTAGAGGAGAAGGATACCCAAATGCACATAGGACTTGGGGATGATGGGCAGTACAGTACCAAAGGAATTGGAACTGTAACCTTTAAGAAGCACTCATGATCCCATCTTCATCTGAAATATGTCACGTATGTACTTGGGTTGAACAAGAACTTGATCTCTGTAGCTATATTTGAGGATAATGACTATGATGTTATTTATAGTAAGGGGAAAGCCTTTTTGAGACAAGTAGCTACCAGGTAAGTGAAACAGATTGGAGTTAGAGTGAAAAATATCTACAAAATTGAGGTGGAAGCTTACATTGCACTGAGTATCAAGGCATAAAAAGTGCAACATTGAGATGTTGGAGAACTATGGCACAAGCGCACGGGACACTTACACCATGGAGGCTTAAAAATCATGCAACAAATTACCACTGGTCTCCCGAAATGCACCTTTGAACAACATTATGTTTGCAAGGGATGCACATTGGGAAAATATTTCAAATCCAAATTCCAGGGCCGAGATAACATAGTTGGAGCAATCTTGGAGCAAGGCCACTCTGATGTATGTGGACCATTTTCTATAGCCTATACAACAAAACACATGTATTATGTGATTTTTGTTGATGAATTTTCTAGAAAATGTAGAATATTCTTCATGTTGCAGAAGGATGAACTTTTCTCAATTTTTTTTTGATTTTAAAGCATTAGTTGAAAAGGAGTCTGGTCAGAAATTGAAAGCCCTGAGAAGTAAAAATGGAGGAGAATTTATTTCTAGCACCTTCAAAGAATTTTGTGCCAAATAGGGGTTTAGAAGAGAGCTGATAACACCCCATAACCCGCAACAAAATGGGGTGGATGAAAGGAATAATAAAAGCATAGTGGGAGCAACAAGAGCCATGTTACGTGATTAAGGGCTACCATTACATCTATGGGAAAAATCCCCAAGACTACAATTTATTTGCAAAATAGGATCCATCATAGAATACTTGGCATGTTCACACTTGAAGAATATTTCTTTGGGAGGAAGCCAGATATATCTAATTTTCAATTTTTTGAAGCTATTGTGTATTTTCATGTCTCCAAGCGTAGCAAGAATAAATTAGAGGCTACAACTGAGATGGGGGTATTTGTAGGATACACAAAGACACCACATAATTACCGAGTGTATTTTACCTTACTCAAGGTGACAATAGTGAGGAGATATGTCAAATTTGATGATGAGAAGAATATGATATGCTCTCTATAGTGAGAGTTGAGTATTCCACCAAAATAGGAGCTTCTAGTTCCAAATGAGGATCGTCATGCTTAGCTTTAGGATGTTGTGGATCAACCACAAGCGGAGGAGCAAATAGGAGGCCAAGTGGAGGCACCCACTCGACCAAAATATGCCAGAGAGAGGAAGAAGAGAACCAGAGAAGTTGACAGTTTGGTTGAGGATGCATGGGAGCATGTGGGATATCCTACATCTCAACGAAGGAAGAGGTGTTCAACATACATGTACACTGAGTATATGGTTCTCATGACATAACTGATTGAGTTAGAGACTTATTCATTTGAGGAATAAATTTCTCAACCAGTGTGGGTTGATTCCATGGTGGAGGAGTATGACTCCATCATGAAAAACAATGTATGGGAGGTGGTGTTGAGACCATAGAACAATTCAATGGTTGGTTCCATATGGATTTGCAAAGTGAAACATGCAGCTAATGGGAGCATCAACAAGTATAACGCCATATTTATGGACAAAGGCTTCTCTGAGGTATAGGGATTAGAATATGAGGAAAAATTTTCACCAATGGAAAGATATTCCTCGATCAAAACCATTCTAGCATTAGCTACAAAAATGGGGTGGTATATCTAATAGATGGACGTGAAGACCGCCTTTCTCAATGGTGTTATTGAGGTAGAAATTTACATAGAGAATCAAAAGGGACTTGAGACATATGACAGGGAGACACATGTGTGTAGACTTAGGAGAGCCCTATATGATCTTAAGCAATCGACCTGAGCACAGTATACTCAGATTGATACATATCTCAGTGGATTGGGCTTCACCAAAAGTGAAGAAGATGCCAATCTATATCACATTGTGGTAGATGGAAAGTTTCTTACTATGGTATTGTATGTTGATGACTTGATACTTACAGGGGGTGAGTAGTTGATCCACTCTTGCAAGGAGGACCTTGCAAGATAATTCAAGATGAAATATATGGGCTTGATTCATTACTTCCTTGGGCTGGAAGTATGGCAGGGTGATGGTGAGTGTAACACCCTCTTCCCAAACTCACCCAAGTGCATCGGTCCTACCGGGGTAAATATGTGACGAGGAGTTCCCATGATATGATTCAACCTCCTTGATCGCCTTAAGGAAGTGGAATCAACAAAACAAAACCTTTATGACTTCCCTCAGGTACTAAAAGACTCCCAAGGGATAAACCACCCTTCTAGGTGTCCAAACCCTTAGTTAAGCCTCTTTTTTAGTGCCTTGGACTCCCAAACATTGGCACAACACTACAAAAATTTGACTGTAAACCTCCAGTTGCATCCACAATCCTACAAGGGAGCGACCACAATATTTTTCACCTAGTTCTATGCCCGCGATTGCGATATCTGGAGCACTTTTTCAGGTCTAGTCTCTATACCACTCCCCATAACTTAATGAAACTTTACATAATAATGAATGACACTAGGAAAAATCCATCAATACAAATCTTAGACAAGAAATTGACCTAACCAGACCTAACCATGATAGAAATTCTGTCAAACACATCATGAACTTGTAATCTGCAGGTCATAATCACATATTTGAACATAGGGATCTCATACTTATATAAGAATCATTAAGAAGGTATGATGACCTCTCACAATAGCTATATTATCATCTATTAGGTCATGCATTCATTAACCATTCATTTAATAACCAAAACATGATGAGAGCCATAACTAAAGTTTGTCATAAAACCATGCTTATAACCAGCATATAACCAATAGATTAACAATGATAGAAAAACCATTAAAATCACATAATAACAAGTACATTATCTTATAAAACTCAAGAGGAAATATTCTTATTATTCATATGAAAAATCCAACCAAGTCAGGGACTTCCACATACCACCTGACCATAGATTGGGCTGAAAAAACTCTTTCTTTCAACCAATCACTCTTGTTCCATATTCCAAGCATGGATGTGGTACTCACAAGAAAACCAACCAAGACTTCCTCAGGATTTATGGTGTAACCTGCCATTACCGGTCAAGGGATTTATAGTCCCAAAACCCTCATCCATACAACCAGGCTTTACCGTGTATCCCACCATTATTGGTCAATGGATTCCTAGGCCCAAACAATAAACATACACTACCAGGCTTTACCGCAACCCCACCATTACCGGTCTAGGGATAAATAGGCCCTAAACAAGCATGGATGCCTCTAGATCTATCCACCTAAACCATCAAGAATTGTCCCCGTCTCCACCCTTAGGATTTACCATGTATCCTACCATTACCGGTCAAGGGATTCTTAGGCCTTTGGGAATTTTGCTGAGACCACCCCACTCAGTTTCGAAACCATCCAACAATCTAGCTCAACCAAGTAAAAGAATCCCATCACACCATGGATATCCAGAAATGGAAAGGTAAGGATGAAACCACTGTCACACTTGGAAAAATCATTCCAGTGACAACAATATAACCAAATACATACATGAATAGGCCATGCATCCATATACCAAATAGGAAATCACACATGCAACCTATTACTTGCAAGTATTCCCACTGAAGCTGCTTGATCCAACTCTTCCTTGCTTGATCCTTGCTTTCTTTTGCTTTATTTCCCTTCCTTTTCTTTTTCTTTCTCTAGTGCTAGAGTGCTCCAAGAAAGCTCTAAGTGTGAAAGATTAAGAGAGAGAGAGAGAGAGAGAGAGAGAGAGAGAGCTCCAAAAATGAACTGACAAAAGGTCACCAATTGATCCTTAGAAGCATTTTTATTATTGAGGCTTCTATTTTGTTCTTTTTCCTCTATTTTCCATTCATTCCTCCTCACATAAAATATGTGACCTTTCACCTTCTATTTCTCCTATTTTACTTTATTTTCATAAATAAAATGCCAATAAATGCCTCTTTTCTTTTCAAATCCCTTGCCATTTTATTTTCCAATTTCCCCTTAGCCATAATAAACCAAAATGAACACCGCTAGGATGTTTTTCACAACATTCAGCTTGGAATACGTGTCCCTTGACATTGGTCTTATTTTTACTTTATTAACTTTCTTACATGGATTTTTAACTAGGGATGTTACAAAACCCTCTCCCTTGGGGGAACACCGTCCTCACTGTTCTATGACACCTATTGCCAAAAAATGCTGAAAGCCAAAAAATGTTTCCCATGTGATCTGAATTTATGCAGGAATGTAAAAGAATACAATTATAAACATAGACGCAGAGATGCAAAAAACATACAACTTCATTTCAATAATATCAAAGAATGAAATATGCTTACATACATAATGGAAGTAAACTAGCTCGGGCAATGGTAGCTTATCTTTGAGAAGAGATGTGGTGGCTACATGCCTATGAAATTTGTTACAATGAGGCTCGAAGGCCTATTTATTATTGAGAAATAATGGAAAACCATAAACATCCTAAAACCTAACCCTAGGAGTTGAAGCACCAAAACTATGGGCCTCGTTTGGGTAAATTGGTACATCAACTTTCTGGGGTCGTAACTTCGGCATACGATCTCCGTTTGATGCACACAATACCTCGTTAGAAAGATCTATCTTAGGAATACAACTCAAAATGGACCTAGAAGTTCAAGACCTTAAAAATGACCAAAAATAGTATATTGTGCTATAATTAATGAAGCTGAAAAACTGAAAGAAACAATGGTGGGGGTCCAAGTGGAATAGGTGGGTGGACACAAATATCCACCTAAATCACCATGGAGATTTATAACCCAGCTCATTGCAGTATTTAAAATGACATCCTACTGAAAACATGAAAATCATATTGCCTAACGGAGCTTTATAACACAACTCATTACGATATTTACAATAACAACCACATATATACTCATGAAAATTAACTTCAACCAAAAAATAATGTGCTGTCTATGGAGATTTATAAATCCAACTCGATACATTATTTACAATAAAATACACATATATACATATGCACAGTTGATTTAACCAAAAAATAAAAGGATACGATGCTCGTATAAAAAAAAAACAGAATCAAAAGGCTCACACCTCCACCCTCAAAATTAATACCAGGATTCACCTCCTTCCCAAGAAGTCCAGGATCAACTGCTAAATTTAAACATGCATCCTGTTGTGGCTCATTTGCATTTACCTTTGAAATATTTTTCAAAACACCAAAAAATCAAATATGTTAGAAAAGATAAAATTGTGTACGTAAAAAAAGAATGTTTATTTATATGTTGGTACATTAACATTATGCGATGAAGTGTGAAGGTGGGTCGAGTCGGGCTCATTCACGTGTAGAACAGTTTAAGAACCAGACCAATGGGCACATTCAGGACATTACACACCGGTGAGGGTTATCATTCTTCAAGTTTGAGTCCAGCGAAGGCTTATATTCATTGCGCCCAGATCCAAGGACAACTCGAGAGCACAAGTTGCACGATATTTATACCAAGGAGTGCCCCTACAAGCGGTCTCGTTAAATCCTCTCACCTGCAAATCGACGAATGACATCAATTGTGGGAACACTCCCTTCAAATTCAAAAAACTGCTTAAGTGCCCCCGCAAGTGGCTTCATGTTTCAATGAAGACATTACATGGTGATAGCTGGAGCCCACGCCCTTTACTTTCAAATTAAAGAAAGCAGAGAAATGGCGTATTTCCCTTAGAAAATTAAGAGTTTTAGAGGAGGCGCAAAGGGAAAAACAAACGAACAGGATCAAAGCGCAGAATTGAAATGGAGAGATGGATGGCAAAGATCGTATCACATATCGTACTTTGCAAGTTTAAAGTGTTATCACTAAAGAATGTGTTAAAGGTTGTGATCTACGGGCGGGCCCACCTCTCTTTTTCATGTCAACTCCGTCTCCCCGCATTTCGCACTTCACAAGTCTTAATGTTTACCTCCACCACTCATAAACTAAATCCGCCGATTTGCGATTTGCGATATCCGTGGGACCCATCCTTGCCACATCACCTCTGTCTCCCCAAACTTCGCACTTTGTAAGTTTTAGAGCTTACCTTCCATTTCTAATAACAAATCTGCCGATTTTCGATTTGCGATTGGCCCTACCTATGCTTTCCACATCACCTTCCATCTGTCGCACTTCGCACATTGCACATTTTAACACTTACCTTCCATGTTACATAGCAAAATCCATGATCTGTGATTTGCAGGCAGATGCAATGCAGTTTCAAAGGTGAACTCCAAAGGTTTTCAAATCCGGAGGTAAGGCATTTCTCGTGTTAAATCACATCAGAGGAATAAAAGTGGATTATAATGTAAAGCCGGTGAAACGCTAGCATGCGATAGAAAGTGGACGTGATGTATTCTCCAAGGGTGAGTAGAAAATGGTTCAAGTCCAAGTCTTGCGGCGGTTGAAAAAGAGAATATGGAACGCTACAGGAACACAAAGAGGCAAAGGCAGAGGCCGAGTTAGGCAGAAGAACATATAGTGGCACTGTGGGAAGCACGGTAGCTGGGTCATGTCAGGCACTGAGGCATTGTTACAGAACTGTGCAACTACTGTATCATAACCAAAAAGGACACCTTAGGACTTCAGGAGGATGCATCTGCAACATCAGATTCAACAAAACGAACAATATTTCCAGTTTTAATTTGTTTTCTTGGTATGATTGCATAAGTAATATTAATAGTCTAGGTAGTTGAGTAGTTTCAAGAAGTTCAGCAGTTACGGACCAATTTGATGTATTTAAGTAGGTATAAATAAATAAAACGATACTGCTAATTTGGTATTGAATTTTCTAAGAAATAAATGAAAGAAGATCAAGTTTCCTACACCTGTTGATGTTGATATGTCTTTCCAGTTTTTCTTTGTGTTTATTCCTCTTTGAATGAAGTGAAGTAATGTAGCAGCTGGTCTCTTAATTTCATATGTGAGTAAGAGTTAAATAACCTTAATTTGCGCTCCTTCACTTCATCTCTTCTCCCTTCACAAACTCCTGATGAAAATTTAAAGTAATAGATTCTATGTTTACAACATATTATTTCGAGTTTCCTCTCTCTCCATGAATTTCCTCTGAAACTTAAAAGTGATAGATTTTGTTTCTTAGCATATCATTTTGAGTTTCCCTTACAGTTCTTTTCATTTCATTCAAATATCAACAATTTATGGCATTGTGAAGGCTTTCATTATATCAAATTATTGAGGGTATTAAGGAAGTAAACTCCCGAGGTGTTAAACAGAGGCCATTTGGCATTGTAATTATGACATACATTTATAAAATTTCTTAAGCACTGATTCCTTACCAAAGCCAAGGGATCATTTCTTGAGATACAACATTTTTTGGCGCCGTTGTTGGGGATGAAGAAACAAAGTTTATTTTTCCTTGGTTTTTCACATTATTTCCTCTGGTTGTTCAGTGAGGAGGAAATATTGGGTTGTGTTTGTTATTTTCAAAATTCTGGCTTTCAAAAGGCCTCACACGAGGTCATATACCTCACAACAGATAGTCCCCGCTTTTCCAGATCTAGAAAGATTGGTTTCTAAAAAGGCTCATAAACCTGAAACCCCTTCAACACCCAATCCTACATTGTCTGCTCCTAGCAGCAATTCTCATAACCCTTTATTTGAAGATATTTCCATGGAACTCTCTTTCTTGGAACAATATTCTCCTTCCACGCCCATTAATTTTCAAGAACCTAAGTTAGAAGAACATTCTTTCGAGTATGTTTCCTTTACCTTCACTCAAGCTCAACCAAATATAGTTTTTGGGTCTTCTGCAATTTTTCATCAATCCACTTCAATATTAGTCTTCTCACCACCTTCATTCACTTTCACAGCAGGTTCATCAACCTAAACTATCCAAGGAACAATTAACCAAGGTGTAAATATGGCAGCACTAGCCTTTTTGTTGAACATATATGCTTCACTAAATCTTGAACAACCAATGAATTCCATTCCTCAAGAATACCTCAAATTAATTCCTCGCTTCACTGGAGAAGATGAAGTAACTGTAGAGCAACATTTACCCTTGTTTTGCACTTTTGATGAGAATTTAAATGTAGAACATCTTGATGTTGTGATGATACTATTTATGCAGTATCTAGATGGAGAGGCTAGAAAATGGTTCAAAGGTTTACCAAATGGTTCAATAAATAACTGGGAAGAGTTAGAAACTCAATTCACTCAGAGATGGGGAGAAAAGATCGATCATGGTTACTCATTGATAGAGTTTAATGCAATTAAAAGAAGGCCTAATGAAAGAATTTCTGAGTTTGTAAAAATATTCAACAAACTATACAATAGTTTACCTATAGAGATGAAGCCCCCCCTATAGGAGCAAAGGTAGTTTTTTCTGGGGCTTTTGACACTAATTTTAGCTTTACATTGAGAGAGAGAAGAGCCCCTACTCTTGAGCATATACATACAGGTGCTTTAGAGATCGAAGCTAATATGACTAAAGCTGGAAAGGAGAAAGGGAAACAACTGGTCCAAGAGAAGGGGAAAGCGAAAGAAGAATCATCACAAGATCTAAGAATTGAAGATATGAAAAAGGTGATGAAAATTTTGACAAATAAGCTAGCTAAGATGGAATTGGAAAATAAAACTCCCAAGGACAAGTACAATGAAACCGAGGGGGGTTTAACCCTCAATTCAGAAGACATCCCCTGCAAATTTTGCAGAGGGAAAGAAGAGATTAAGACCAGGTTCAAGCACTATTGTATATAGAAGCAGCGCCCAAAGAGCCAACAAAAGATGACCAAAGGGAGGTCGAGGATCAAGTATATGCTATGTATACATTAGAAGAGGATGAAGAGGAACATTGTGAGGGAGAATACGCTGAAGTTGAAGTATCTTTTGATCAAGATGAATTGGATGAATATTGTAGGAAATTCACAGATTTCATGCAAGATGAGTTACATAAAAAGTATGATTTAAGGTATAGAAAGAGATCTAGAGTGCAGGATGATGAAGATGAACAACAAGGTTCCATTCCTCCTCCAATGGTGACTCCATGACAAAAGGACTTTGTGAAACAGGTCAGCAAGGGGAAACAAGCTGTAAATTCACTTAATAGAACAAATGTGCAGCAAGGTGAATTTTCCTAGAACAAATAAGTTGACACTAATATTTTGGAGAGAGTTGTTACTGTACCCGAACAAGTGGAAAATCATAGAAAGAGTGAAGAAGAACCTAAAAGTAACATTAAGAAAATTCATGCTTTTAGTTTGGAAAAAGAGTTGGAGAAGGTTAAAATTTAGGTACCTCTTCTAGAATTAGCTAAAATACGAGCTTACAGGAAATAAATTTCAGAATTTACTAATCTCACACATATGGAAGATATAAGTGACACAATGAACTTACAAGAAGAAAAGCCAGTGGTCACCTTTGGTCATCATGTAGAAGAAGTAGATCCTTCTGTTCCACCCTTCTATATTTCTCTGTTGCTTCATGATTTTACTCTACATAATTTCATGTTGGACTCAGGAACATCCCATAATCTCATGTCTGTTATGAAGGAAATTAATTTGAAGATTACCAAACCTTATAGGAATATGTATTCATTTGATTCCAAAAGGGTGAAATGCGTTGGGTTAATTAAATATGTAGCAGTTTCGTTGGCACAAATCCCAACAAAGAGTATAGTCATGGATGTATTGGTTGCTGACATCCCAACCAGGTTTGGAATTCTCCCGTCAAGATCTTTGGGAGAAAAGTTGGGAGGTGTTTTAAAATTAGATTTCACATATGCTATCATTCTGATTTTTAATGGGGAATAAAGGAGATTGTACAGGGAAACAAGGTTTGTGAAGACCACCTCCAAGAAATATGCAGGAAATTCCTCCATTTATAGTTAAGAAACATAATATATTTCTTGTTTCATGCTCCATGAAGATGTAGAATTTGCTGAAGATATAGGGAAGCAACTCTCTTCAGCAGTTGTAAATAATGAGCTGCACTCAAAGAAGATTTGGAAATGCTACTTTGATGGTGCCTACTCCAAGGAAGGCGCAGGTGCTGGATTCTTGCTGATATCACCAGAAGGTAACCTCATGCCTTTCTCTTTTAAACTAGAATTTGATTCAACAAACAATGTGGATGAGTATGAGGCCTTAATATCAAGCCTTCAAGTTGTTAAATAGATGGGAATTCAATGTATTTCAATTTTTAGTGACTCTAAATTGATAATAAGGCAGATTAAAAATCATTATCAAACCAAGCATCCGAGGTTAATATCATATAGGAATGAAGTTTGGGATGTGATAGAAAACTATTTTGAATCCTTCAAGATTTAGTTTATTCCGAGGGAGGAGACTATATTGGAAAATTCTTTAGCAGTTGCAACCAGCACCTTCAAACCTCCAATAAATCCAAGGCTAAGGTATGAAATTGAGATTAGGCATAGAGCTTCTATCCTTGATAATGTGAAACATTGGTAGGTGTTTGATGATGATGAATAGATAAATCAGTTCCTAACGATGATTGGAAACTTTGAAGATGCTGTGATAGACCAAGAGGATGAACAAACTTAGCAGAAAGAAGAAATAAGAAACCTTAAGGAGTCAATAGGTGAACAAAAGATTATCCAATTGAAAGATAATGTGCTCCCTAAAGGGTTGGTTCCCCTTGAAAGATTATTCGATTCTAATGATGTGGCTGTTGATTCAAAGAAAACACATCAAGAAGAAGAGATGGAAGATTGTAATTTGGGAATTCAGTAGGAACCCAAAATAGTAAAATTGTTCAAAGGCGTTCCCAAAAATTACAAAGAAAGATACATTGACCTTTTCAAGAAATATATGGATGTGTTTTCCTGGTTATATGAAGACCTGAAAACATATGACAAAGTCTAATTCAACATAAGGTTCCATTGAAAGAAGGAACCAAACCACACCGAAAAAATCTCAGACATATCAATCCATTGTTTCTAGCTCCAATCGAAAAAGAAGTGAAGAAATTGTTGCAGGTGAAAATTATAGTCCCTCTCAGATATTCAGACTCGGTTTCTAATCTGGTTCCGGTAAGAAAGAAGAATGGAGAGATAAGATTGTGTGTAGACTTCAGGAATTTGAACCGAGCATCTCTAAAAGATAATTATCCTTTGCTAAAAATGGATTATGTCTTACAAAAGGTGAAAGGAGCTTACAGGTTGTCTATGGTTGATGGATTTTTTGGGTATAATTTGGTAGCAGTAGAAAAATAAGACCAGAAGAAGACTGCTTTCACAATGCCCTGGGGCACCTTCATGTGTGCAAGGATTCGATTTGGCCTTATGAACGCAGGCGCAACATTTTAGAGGGCCATGGACATAGCCTTCATTGGTGACATTTTTGTAGTTATATATTTGGATGATGTAACTATTTTCTCAGGGTCAGATGATGAACACTTGGAGCATTTGCAAAAAAAATTTCAAAAGTGCAGCAAGTTTGGTCTATCATTACATACCAAGAAATATTTATTTGTCTTAGAAGAAGGTAAATTATTGAGTCACATAGTTTCTAAACAAGGAGTAAATATTGACCCAGCAAGGGTGGAATCCATTCAAACGATTCCTGTACCCAGAAGCAAGAAAGATATCCAGAGATTCCTGTGGAAAATAAACTTTCTGAGGAGATTTGTGCCCAATTATGCTGATATCGTGATAAGTATAATAGATATGTTGAAGAAAAATGCATAAGTGAAATGGGATAAGGAAGCAAGAGATGCATTTGCTAGAAAAAGGAAGCACTACAGGAAGCTCCAGTTCTGATTAGTCCAGACTATCAAAAAGCCTTTCAGATATTCTCATTTGCATCCCCCACTACTATTGCTGTTGTGTTGTTGCAGAAAAATGAAGATAGCAAGGAGCAGCCAATTGCATTTTTCAGTAAATTTCTCAGAGATGCTGAGCTCAAATACAATATTATGGAGAAACATGTATATGCTTTGGTCAAAGTACTAATAGCCTTTAGGACTTATGTGTTACAGTGCCAAATAACAGTTTATGTTCCTAATTCTGTTGTGAAAGACGTACTGGTCCAAAGTGATGTTGAAGGAAAAAGGGGGAAGTGGATAGCAAAAATCCAAGAGTATGATTTGGACATCAAACTTTAATATTCCAAAAATTTATCCTTCAAGCTAAATAGAATATTATAGTTGTTTTATCACTAGGTAGGTGAGTAAGTGGGTGAGGAGGCCCATAAGTCTCTTAAGCAACAACAAAAACACTTTAAGGGTGAAAAGAGACCTTTGTAGCAGATAAATAAAGCTCCTCCATGTGTGAACAGGGTTTGGATCATGTTGATTCAGTCAACTTTGACCAAGTCAACAACATTGTTAAGAGGAGTGGAGATTAATTAGAGAATAACACAGTTTTGGAGGGAGGTGAACCTCATGAAGGAAGTGACCTAATTGAGTGGGGCCAAGGACATGCAAGCTCACATTCTACTTAAGGAAGAGGATGGCAACCATTTGAGATAATTTATTTATATTATCATTTGATATTGGTCTGTTTAGACTTCTTCTTCCTCTTGCTATTTAGCAGGGTTGCTGTGCTGTTTAGCACAAGGGTGTTCTTGATCGGGAATCCCTACCTCATCCTTAGGGAAGGAGAGGTTCTTGAGTTTCATTTCCTCATTCTAGCATTCTGGCCAAGCTACCTCCTTCAGCTACAACGTAGTTTCTATTTAGAGCTGGGTTGTGTTGCAGGGTGCAGCGAAGGAGCATCACATAGAGCCAATTCTGGGCTTGTTTTTCAGTGGCGAGGTAGCCTATCCATTGGAGGATCAGCAAGGAGGGCTCTTGGGAATATTTCTATAATTTTTGCATCAGGTCAACCATCTACCATCCCTCACAACGCAGTTCCAGTCCATGACTGCATTATTTTAGTGAGTTGTTGCAGTGGGTAACCCAAAAATGGCCGAAAATCCAAAGTTAAGATCTGGCCAAACCATTTCTGGGTTTTAATGGGTTTTTTGAGTAGAATCCATGGTTAAAATCCTAGATCATTTGGAGCAAGTGAACAGCCTTCTGCACATGGTTCTTTGCCTCAGAAGTAGTAGTTTCCAGTAGTAGCAGCAGTAGCAGTACACATTTCCAGTGCTTGGTTCTTTGGTGTATTTCAACCATCTTGTGGCTTGAGTGCATTCCTTTTGGAGCACTGTATTTTCTTCTTTTTTGATCATTTATTTTGTATCTATCAGCCATATTACATTTATGTATGATTACAACAGCAACTACACTGATATAGACAGTGCTGTCACTGCTTTCCGACATTTTATACAGTAGCAGCAACTCATGTGTTTCTTGATCTGATCAGAGGCTTGTTCTTATTGCTTGAGTGGCTCGACCCTCAAAATATTTTGTATATTGTTGCTGATATATTAATAAAATGATGGCGGCATATTGATCCCTCTTATGTCATGTTCAAATTTGCTGTGTTTTACATTATTATGTCTTGTATTGCTGTTATCTTCCTTTTGGGATATTACAGTGGTATTAGAGCATAATCTTGGCTCAGCCTGTGGAATCTCAACCAATATGCTATCAAGAATACAAGAAGAAGAAAAAATGTACAGAAAAGAGAAAACTCCATTATGTGGAGGGAGCAAGGAGGAGAGGCTCTCAAAGCTTCTTCCAAAATCTATGCAGAGCATCAAAGAAGATCTTAAGAAGATGAGAGGGGAGATGGAATATCCAGTGGAGTTTGAATCTAGAGCTAGATCTAGATTTGCACATGATAGGCGTGAGCATGCAACTACACCCTATTATGCACAACGCAGTCAAATGTCTAGATCTATCATAAGAGAGATGGAAGAAGGAGGAATGCCCAAGAAGGAAACTCCTAGTGATTTTCTTCAGGAGTATGAATCTCAAACTGAAAGGTTTAGAGATCATATCACTTTTCAGGAGTTTTGAAAGATCAAGGTGGAGAGGAGCAAGTAGGATGACATGAATAGATTTACTCTATCTGATTTTGATGGGTCACCAACATGTTCAGCCAGAGCTTGGGTGGAGGAGTTACACACCTATTTGCAGCAGCACCAAGTTTCTGAAGATGAAGCCATCAGAGTTGCAGCGCTGCACTTTGAAGGTAAGGCCTATGCTTGGTGGATTTTTGAGTAATTTTCATTGAAAAATGCCAATATTTCTTCTTATGCAAAGTTCAATAAGAGATTAGTGGAGAGGTTTGATGGAAGACATTATAAAACACTCTTGTTAGAGCCAAACAAACCAAAATAATCAAAACTTGTGCATGGGTTGGAAGAACCTAAAAACTCAAATCCACTTTAGAAAACTGTTGGAAATGCTCACATATTGCATAACACATAGAGGCAAAATATTTGTCTCATATCTTTGGACAAGAGGGCATGCAGGTTCCTTTTCCAAAAGATGATCCTCTTATTGAGCAGATGCCTCCCATTCATATTGAAGAGGAAGAGAAGGATGGGGGCTACAACGCTATCACATCTAGAGCATATCTAGTACCTCATGCAGAGGAAGGAGGAGCACATGCTCCAACAGGAGGAATGCTTGTATCATTGCAAGAAATTCCCCAAGATATCACATGTGGGAGACAAAGCACAATCAATAAGCAACATGATTGTGAGATACTATTGTTGAAAGGAGAAGGTAGGGAGGAGGGTCAACATCATTTGATGAGAATCACACACCCCTATCTATTTCAGAGAGCTAGTGCAAAGAAGAGGCAGACTGGTTTGCACTATGAGGGCAAGGGAAAGGTTGCCTAACCATATGTACAGTCTACTCTTGACATTGATGTCTCACTACATGGGGGCATTCCACCCGGGAGGCCACCAGATTTGGAGTTAGTAAGAGACATCTTGCCATTTGGTTCACCCCTCTTAGATTTCAGAGAGGTGAAGACTTTGGAGGAGTCTAGTACAATGCAAAGAGTTTGGGATAGACTCAAGGAGGAGGGAGACATTCCCCCATTTTCAACACCACCCACTCTCACTATATGTACTGCGCTGACAGAAGTTGCTGCAGTGATGGAGGATGGCACCTTCATGGTGTAAGGGAGCTGCTCTATGGAATTGGAGAAACATAGGGTACTTCCTTTGAGGAAGGAATCCTCCATGCATTGGAGTAGATGGAGGCCACTCATGCTTACATTGGCCAAGATTGAGAGATTCCTTTTGGATGGGAGCTTCTCATGGGAAGCCGACTTCCAAAGATCACTACTTCTTTTTGAGAATGAGCAGCTGCATGATGGGCATGGCAGCAATTTGGAGGATGAATTTGACATGAGGGATGTCAAAGGAAAAGACAACATCAAGTGGGGAGTTTCACATTGCAGATCATCAACGTTGTCTCTTCGGAGGATTAATCCATATTGGAGGTCTCAACTCTTGGTAGAGTACTCCAAGGATCTTGGTGCTTGCATGATTCCTGATAACCTGGATAGAGATGATGGATATATGATGGATGATGTGGTCATCTATTCTTATGTCAGAGTCTTCTTGACTAGAGCTTCTGAGCTCAAGGAGAAGCTGCTACATACAGCACATGAGGACTTCTTTTCCATGCACTTTGATGCATATGTTTCCTTGGCAGAGGAGTTCATTTTGGAGGGCATCCAACATGATATATTTCAGCATATGGAGAGATGCATAGCCTGGATGGTGATAGAGAGGATGTCACAACCACTTCCCTTCTCTTTGGAAGTGAGGGAGAACTTCCGGTTGAGCCATTCCAGCTCAAGGTCCCAAGTACATGGTGGAGAAGGTATAATTTCACATAATTTTTTGTACTCCTTTAATTCATATGAGCAACATGTTGTACTAAGGAATATTATCCCTTCTTGCATAATGTATGATGATGTACTTGAAGCCATTTGCAGCATTCAGATTGGCTATATTATTGGTGGTTTGTGGGGGAAGCCACATGATTTTTGGTGTGCACCATTGACACCACATTGTACTTTCATGTTTCTATCTTATAGAATGATGGTGGCAGAAAACAAGTGGCTGGGAGAGCACTTGTTATTACTTTTTTTGATGTAGGCAAGGGATGCACTGTGCTGGTTCCATGTGTGGAACTATGATCCACTCTCCGGTTGTCATATGGCAACTTGTTTTCATTGGTTTTTGCTTCCATATTTTTCTGATATTCTTATGTTCATAGGGAGATTTGTTTGGAGAGTGCTAGATGAGTTGGAGATGCCCATTGGGAGTATGATTCTCCCTACTTTACATGATGCATGTTTCAAGGGAAGCAATGGGCAGCCCATGATTTCCAAACTACATCTATTTTCTCCATGTGGGAAGAGCCATCTGGAGAGTTTGAGTTTTTGGAGGAGGCACTTCATGGCTTATTTGTTTGGTGGGGTAGCTTGGGCCACTCTTGGAGGTCATGAAATTTCAGCCCAAGATCAGCAACAACCCCATACTTACCATAAATGGAGAGAGAAACCACTTGGATGGGAGGATCCAACCTCTCCATGCAGCCCCAACACATTGTATGAACCCAGGGTTGAGGATTCTTTTGATGAGCTACCTAGAATGGCTCATTTCATTTGGATGATAGCATGGGTTTGGGAGTCTCTCATTGGTCATGAGATCCCCTATGCTTGTCATAACTCCTACCTTGAGGAGGCCATTGAACAGCAAGAAGGTTTCCACTTACACCTTCCACCTTTTCATGGTGTGAGCCATTTGGTTTTGCATGCTTGGAGGGAGTATTGGAAAACATATTTATTGCAGATTGTTTTGCGCAGTGGTGGGAACTATTGATGAGGAGGCCACAAGAAGAGGAGGGGAGGAATTTTTCTCCACCTTTACAAGTGCTTAAGGACAAGCAACATTTTGGAGGGGAGGACTACAATATTCCTAAAATTTAGCCTTCAAGCTAAATGGAATATTATAGTTGTTTTATCACTAGGTAGGTGAATAAGTGGGTGAGGAGGCCCATAAGTCTCTTGAGCAGCAACAAAAACACTTTAAGGGTGAAAAGAGACCTTTAAAGCAGCTAAATAAAGCTCCTCCATGTGTGAACAGGGTTTGGATCATGTTGATTCAGTCAACTTTGACCAAGTCAACAACACTATTAAGAGGAGTGGAGATTAATTAGAGAATAACACAGTTTTGGAGGGAGGTGAACCTCATGAAGGAAGTGACCTAATTGAGTGGGGCCAAGGACATGCAAGCTCACATTCTACTTAAGGAAGAGGATGGCAGCCATTTGAGATCACATTTTTAGATTATCATTTGATATTGGTCTGTTTAGAATTTTGCTTCCTCTTGCTGTTTAGCAGGGTTGCTGTGCTATTTAGCACAAGGGTGTTCCTGATCGGGAATCCCTACCTCATCCTCAGGGAAGGAGAGGTTCTTGAGCTGAATTTCCTCATTCCAGAATTCTGGCCAAGCTACCTCCTTCAGCTACAATTCAGTTTCTATTTAGAGTTGGGTTGTGTTGTAGGGTGCAACAAAGGAGGATCACATAGAGCCAATTATGGGCTTGTTTTTCAGTGGAGAGGTAGCCTATCCATTGGAGGATCAGCAAGGAGGGCTCATGGGAATATTTATATAATTTTGGCATCATGCCAACCAGCTACCATCCCTCACAACGTAGTTCTAGTCCATGACTGCATTATTTTAGTGAGCTGTTGCAGTGGGTAACCCAAAAATGGCCGAAAATCCAAAGTTAAGATCTAGCCATACCATTTCTGGGTTTTTCTAGGTTTTTTGAGTAGAATCTGGGGTGAAAATCCCAGATAATTCTTAGCAAGCTAACATCATTCCGCACATGGTTCTTTGCCTCAGAAGTAGTAGTTTCCAGTAGCAGCAACAGTAGCAGTACACATTTCCAGTACTTGGTTCTTTCCTATATTTCAGCCATCTTGTGGCTTGAGTGAATTCCTTTTGGAGCACTATATTTTCTTCTTTTCTAAGCATTGATTTTGTATCTATCAACCATATTACATTTATGTATGATTACAGCAACAACTACATTGATATAGACAACGCTGTCACTGCTTTCGGGCATTCTATATAGTAGCAGCAACTCATGTGTTCATTGATCTGATCATTGGAGGCTTGTTATTATTGCTTGAGTGGATTGACCCTCAAAATATTTTGTATATTGTTGCTGATATATTAATAACATGATGGCTGCATATTGATCCCTCTTATGTCATGTTCAAATTTTCTGTGTTTTACATTATTATGTCTTGTATTGTTGTTATATTCCTTTTGGGATATTACACAAACCCTCCAAGTTGGTCAAGGGACATGGGTTAGCGAAGTTGTTGACAGAGACAAATTTTCAAGCCTTGGGAATTAATCTGTTAGCGCCAGTGGATGAAGCTGTTAATGAAGAAGGTCAAAGCAAGTCCAAAACAGGTATTCAATACAAATTTTTGTGCTCTGATTGGTATAAAGATATTGTGCATTACCTGTGTTTCTTTTCTTGTCCAACTTCACTAAATAGAAAAAAATATAGAGCTCTCAAGCTCAAATCTCAGCCATATGTTATAGTAGAAGTAAAGCTATACTGGAAAGATCTTACTGGTATTTTTCTATTATGTTTGACCAAAGGGGAATCTATTAAAGTCACCAAAGAATATCATGAAAGTCTGTGTGGAGGTCATTATATACGGAAGGTCACTGGTCATAAAATTCTCAAGTCAGGCTTCTATTGGCCAACCCTATTTGCAGATGTTTATAGACTGGTCAAAAGTTGACAGAAGTGTCAGTTGTTTGCTGAAAAGAAAAAACTTGCTCCATTACCTCTCATCCCAATATTTATTGAATAACCTTTCAGGCAATGGGGTTTGGATTTTATTGGAGAGATAAACCCACCGTCAAGTGGATTATAACTGCCACTGATTACTTTACAAAACGGGTTTAAGAAATACCCACTAAGAAGGTGAATGACCAAGCAGTGATGAAGTTTCTGGAGGAAAACATTTTCAGCAGATTCGGATGTCCAGTCAAAATTGTGACTAATAATGCTCAAGTATTCAATTCTGCTCGTTTCATTAATTTCTGTCAAACATATAATGTAATTTTATCACATTCCACAAAATATCATCCCCAAGGGAACATATTGGCAGAGTCCTCAAATAAGACATTGGTCAGAATCTTGAAGAAGACAGTCACCGAGAATCATAAGGATTGGAATATGAAGTTGAAGTTTTTCCTCTGGGCAGCTCGAGTCACTACCAGAAGATCTATTGGAAAGTCTCTCTATGAGCTGGTTTATGGAACTCAAGCACTATTTCCTACTCAGTTGGCCAAACCAGTGATTTATTTCCTTTAAGAAGCTCAGGAAGAACCTAATGCCCTGGTAAGAAGATTGAACAAAATAATTGAATCAAGTGAAAATAGAAACAAATTCAGGGATAACTTGATTACTTATCACGAAAGTTGAAGTCTATATTTGAAAAAAAAGGAAAAGAAGTTCTCTTTCAAGTAGGAGATTTGGTACTGAGATGGGACACCAGACGAGAAGAAAAGGGGAAGCATGGTAAATTTTACCCTCTCTGGTATGGTCCATACAGAATATCTGAGGCAAGGTCAAACAACACATTCATTTTGGAAGATCTAGATGGAGAGTCAATACAACTGCCTGTGAACGAGCAGTATCTGAAGCATTATTTCTAGCATTAAAAGTCAACATTCCACCATTGTAAATACCAGATTTATCATTGTTCATATGTCGCCAAGAAATATTTGACTCCATGCCCAATGGATAAGGCACTGATCTGCAGTTCTTAGCGCTTCCGTGGAAAAACGCACTTTCCCCAGGTGGAGCCAAATGTTGTGGCTCATTTGCATTTACCTTTGAAATATTTTTAAAAACACCAAAAAAGCATATATGTTAGAAAAGATAAAATTTTGTATGTCAAAAAAGAATTTTGATTTATATGTTGGTACATTAACATTACGTGATGATATGTGAAGGTGGGTCGAGTCGGGCTCATTCACGTGCAAAATAGTTCAAGAGTCGGGCCGATGGGCACATTCAGGACATTACACACCGGTTAGGGTTACCATTCTTCCAAGTTCGAGTACAACGAAGGCTCGTATTAATCACACCCAGATCCAACGGCAACTCAGGAGCACAAGTTGCACAATATTTATACCAAGGAGTGCCCCCGCAAGTGGTCTCGTTAAATCCGCTCACCTGCAAATCGATGGTTGACATAAAATACGGGAACACTCTCTTCAAATTCCAAAAATCGCTTAAGTGCCCCCGCAAGTGGTTTCAGGTTTCAATGAAGACATTACATGGTGATAGCTAGAGCCCATGCCATTTACTTTCAAATCAGAGAAGGCAGAGAAATGGCGTATTTCCCTTAGAAACTTAAGAGTTTTGGAGGAGGCGCAAAGGGAAAAACATACGGTCAAGATCAAAGCGCATAATTAAAATAGAGAGATGGATGGCGGAGATTATATCACATATCTCACTTTGCAATTTTAAAGGGTTATCGCTAAGGAATGTGTTAAAGGTTGCGATCTGCGGGCGGGCCCACCTCTCTTTTCCACGTCACCTCCCTCTCTTCGCATTTTTCACTTCGCAAGTTTTAATGTTTACCTCCACCACTCATAAAATAAATCCACCGATTTGCGATTTGTGATATCCGTGGGACCCATCCCTGCCACGTCACCTCCCTCTCCCCGCACTTCGCACTTCGCAAGTTTTAGATCTTACCCTCTATTTCTCATAACAAATCCACCAATTTGCGATTTGCAATTGGCCCCACCTCTTCTTTCCACGTCAACTTCTGCTCGCCGCACGTCTCACATTGCACATTTTAACACATACCTTCCATGTTACATAAAAATTTCCGATCTGCGATTTGCGGGCTGATGCGATGCAATTTCAAAGGTGAAGTTCAAAGGTTTTCAAATCTGGAGGTAAGGCATTTCTTGTGTTAAATCGCATCAGATGAAGAAAAGAGGATTATAACGTAAAGCCAGTGAAATGCCAGAATGAGATAGAAAGCGGACACGATGCATTCTCCAAAGGTGAGCAGAATATGGTTCAAGTCCAAGACTTGCGGCGATTTACAATGAGAAGACAGAACACTGCAGGCACACACAGAGGCAAAGGAAGATTCAAGCAAAAGAACATATAGTGGCACTATGGGAAGCATGAAAGCTGGGTCATGTCAGGCACTAAGGCGTTGTTACAAAACTATGCAGCTACTGCATCATAACCAGAAAGGACACCTCATCGCTTCGGGAGGACACATCAACAACATCAGATTCAACAAAACGAACAAAATTTCCATTTTTAATTTGTTTTCTTGGTATGATTGCATAAGTAATCTTAACAGTTTAAGTAGTCGAGTAGTTTCAAGAATTTCAGCAGTTACGAACTACTTTGATGTATTTAAGTAGGTAGAAATAAAGAAAATGGTAATGTTAATTTGGTATTGAATTTTCAGAGAAATAAATGAAAGAAGATCAAGTTTCCTACACATGTGGATGTTGATATGTATTTCCAGTTTCGCTCTGTGTTTATTCCTCTTTGAATGAAGTGAAGTAATGTAGCATCCGATCTCTTAATCACATTTGTGAGTAAGAGTTAAATAACCTTAATTTGCGCTCCTTCACTTCATCTCTTATCCCTTCAAAAACTCCTGATGAAACTTTAAAGTAATATATTCTGTGTTTACAACATATTATTTCGAGTTTACTCTCTCTCCATGAATTTCCTATGAAACTTAAAAGTGAAAGATTATGTTTCTCAGCATATCATTTTGAGTTTCCCTTACATTTCTTCTTTTCCTTTCATTCAAATATCAACATTTTATGGAATTGTGAAGGCTTTCATTATATCATATTATTGAGGGTATTAAGTAATTAAATTCCTGAGGTGTTAAACAGAGGCCATTTTTTATTGTAATTCTGACATACATTTATAAAATGTCTTAAGCATTGATTCCTTACCACAGCCAAGGGATTTTTTCTTGATATACAACATATCCAATGTCCAACGCTATGATCCTTGCGCTACTTGTTCCCTTAGTGAACAATTACCAACTCATTGTTCTCGTACACACTCCTAATGTGCATATGATTCCATCTGGAAATTCTAATGACAAAAAAAATCCATCCCCGACCTTCCCTTCTCTTCTACATAGTTCCTCGGGTAATTCGGTCACCCCCTTCCATGCAGTCACTCACCTTCCAAGTTCCTTGGCATCCCCTTTCTTGAGAAATCCATCCCTTGGAAAGGTTTCCTCATATCGGAAGATCCAAAAACCAAGGCATATCCCCGCCTCAAAACCATCATGCCTATCATAGAATTCTTATGGAAATCAATATACACTATTGGGTACCAGTGTCCCACAATGGCCCTGCTCCTGAAGTGCTTTACCAACATTCTGCTTCCTATTCCAATTCCTTTCGTTGTTGTTTCTAATTCTTACAGCCAATTCCAACCACCCAACCATGCATTTTCATGCTTTCCTATGTAACCAAACACATAATTTAATAAATTCAAATCATACCTCATTGTTAGCTCGTCAATAAGGTACACTTGCAATTCTGTTCACTTCCTGACACAATAATTCAAACTAACTCTTCGATCAAATCATCATGTATAAATATATCATATCTGGTTAGCTCTAAACACAACCATCATAATCAAAATCATATATCACATGTAACCATCATAAACTAGAATCATAGATGACATGTATAATACAAACTGAAATGAAATACTGATACTTATCCTTTAATCAGTTGTTTGCTTATACCTTTGTCCTTTATCCTTTCTGTACACACACTGAATCAAGTGCCACACCCGACAAGTACCTAATGCCTTTCTCTTCAACCATGTTCACATACAAAATGTATGCCACACATATAAAACCACACACGACATACAACACCATACAATAATTGCACCTACACCTAACATACAACACATACACCTACACCCACATAAAACATGACACATACACCTGCACTCGGTGTATGACACAACACATATATCCACACCTGGTGTACAACACAATACATATATGTAAAAAAAGTACAACAGAAAGAATACACATGTCACAATACCACGACTACGCAATGCACATACATAGTGCCACATGTAAAGAACACAACATGTACTATATTCACACAGTACCACATGTACAACAGTACCACATGTACACCATGTACACGATACCACTTGTACACAACACCACTTGCACAATGTGTATACACCACCACATGTACACAACACCACATGAACGGCATGTACACAACACCACATGCATGATATGTACACAACACCCTATGCACAACATGTACACAACACCACATGCACACAATACTGCATGTACAATCAATGACAGAACACCACATGCACAACATGCACACAACACCGTATGTACACAACACCACTTATACAACATGTACATAGCACCATATGTACACAACACCACGTATGAAACATGTACATAACACCATATGTACACAACACTGCATCTAAAACACATACAAAACACCAAATGTACAACAATAGTACTGCACATCCAGAGACCACACTAACTCTACGCAGCAACCTTGCTTCTAGTGTATTTCCACTATTCATGCTTGACCTCGCATGTTTCAGATCACACTGCTTTCATTCCATTGATGTATCCCTCAACATTACATGTCCATAACATAAACATAGTAATAGAAAATTATCACATAATATCAATTAATATCCACATGATACTAACCTCATAGATCTGTTAGGGCTACTCTTCCCACTTGATTCCTTGTAAACTAGGAACCTCTTCATGCCATTCACCTGAAAAATCAATCATTCCTACACAAGAATGATGTTTGACGACTGTTGGATTGTATTAATCACTATTAAATGACTAAGATGGTACACATAAATTATCAATCAAGGGATGTCTTTTATTTCAATGACAGTTGCATTGTATGTGCCGATACATCAAACCAGAAGCAAATCAAGTAAAGAGAAATCATTGCTGAATAAATTTATGGAAGAAATCACTCATGCAGGAATAAAAAAAATCTACAGGAATGTAATCATGCCTCAATTAAATGGTACATAGCGCGCCACACAACAATTACACCAACTGGTATTTCTAATCACATTTGTGTAACAACATAATAATATAGAAATTGAAGCAGACCTACTCACATCTAGAACAATAACAACAGTACTTCCACCAATACATAAAGCAAATAATAAATATAGTACAACTACCTTAACCACTGCAGTCCCTGCTAAAGAGGAGGGCCCTTCCTCCCTAGCAGGGCGCAGGAAGAGATAAAAAATAAATGGAAATTAAACCAGACAACACATGTAATAGAAGCAACGTGATATCTTTGTATTAATGTGACCAAAATTACAGAAAAAAAAGTAATATTGTTCTCTACTAACCCCTTGACCTCAAGGGTCGAGAGTTATATAGTGGTTACATGTTCAGAAAAACAAGGAACGGATCAATCATGAGAATCTTACTATTCTCATGCTGATCAAAATAAGATACATATAGTTACTACCACTTCTTAATAAAATGTATGACTGGAAGAATATGGATTACAATAAAAAATACCTAAAATAAAATATGTAATGACTTCTACATCTATCATGGAAAATGACAGCTGCAGCATAACAAAAATTGAGGACAGGTTGGCATCCAAAAGTTGATGACATCCTGTTAGTAATACAACAATTTATATAACGGGTCTGTAATAGCACCGTGATGTAACAACATCGTGGTGTAACAGCTCACTTTAACAACACACTTTCAACTGCTTTTATACACCTCGTGCTCTAGATCTTTTGTGCTAAGAATAACATCTGGAGGGACAAAAAAGTACCAGAGAACTTCTTCCGACATTCATCCTAGTTAGTCATAAAAAAATAAACGATACATCATAATAGTCGATGAAATGATAAGATAATGAAATAAGGTAAAACAACACTATTTAAGATAGAAAAGAAGGGAAAAAGGCAAAGATAATCCCAAGGGTTAAGGTCACAATGTAAAAATGGGGGAAACATATGTAGGAATTAAGTACAAAAATGACACCCAACATCTCCCCCCAGTTGAAGCACTTGCATGTCCTCATGAAAAATCTCATCTCCCATGAGAATATCTCCTGTGCAGGTTAGTGAGGTCATAAGTGCCAGCTGTATCTTCATCTAGAGACCTGTACCCTTGAGTAGCCATTAGCTGTCGTATCCAAGAATATGCTTCATACTTGCTTAGTTCATAATGAATTTGGTAATCCTCTATTGGTAGCCAAATCAAAGGGAATTTAAATCTTAGCCCAAGCTAGGAAGCGCCAAGGTTCTATATTATCTAGGAATATGCTGGTACATGTGTAACAACTACCACAAAATTCTGGAATGCAAACGGATCCCCTTCCAACAACTCAACACTGTTGGTTTATGTACGCTTCAGACACCCAGTTAGGGCTCGACTCTTCATTAATGAAAATTGATTAAGGAAAAAGTCCACAATCCTCCTTCTGTAAGTGGAAACACGTTCCCTTATCCCAGGAGTGCTCAGAATCCTTCTAAATTCCCGCCTTAATTCAGCGCCCCATCCTGGTTCTGCCCATATCTATAATGTTGTCTTTTCTTCATTGGAATCCATAGATTTTGTGGATAGGTGCCAGTCAATATGATTCCTCATAAATGACACAAAGACTCGTAACTGCAAATCTCCCATGTAGGAGAATATAGTTACCACCATTTTCATACTTGCGTGCTCACAAATGATATTGTGCAAAAATATCTCACACAGTAGGCTTTTCTTGTCAAAATCAAAAGCACGAAAGACATCTTAAAATGTGCAGGTGGAAGAACCCAGATAGGGCCTGTTCTCCATGAAGGATTTTAACTGAAACAGGTAATAGCATTCCCATAGGAAAATGGGGTAAGATGGGGAAGGTTTCCTGCACCCCCAAAAATTGAGGGCAAGCTCATGGAGTTTTTTCTTATCCACAGTCAAATCCTGAACTTGCTGTTGTAATAGCAACAACTATTCCTTCTGCTTCTTTATAGCTTCCTTCCGCTTACACTCTTCCCAACCTTTATTCAGTTCTTCTTTAATCCATTTTTCCTGTAAAGAAATTATCTCCTTCTAATGTTATTTCAATGAGATCACCCCCTCCTGAAGGTAGATTGCCTTCTGTTTCCACTTCTGCAATTCAGAAATCAAAAAAAAATTCTCAGAACTCCATCCTGTGGCAGGACCCGACGTTCCTTTGCATTCAACATAAACATCAATAGTGGGTGTAACAAACTCTGTTGGATGGGTCTCCTCCACCTATACTGTTGGTTCTTGTGTAAAAAAAACTTCATCAGTGGGTTCTTGTGTATCAACCCCTTCTTTTTTGCCTAGGCTAGCCTCTGTGCCCACTGTTGGTTCTTCTGTAACAACAATGGTCTCCACAGGTTCTTATGTCTCAGCCTCTAGGTCAATTACTATGGGAGGCTCTACTTTAATTGTCGCTTCTTGTGTAAAAACGGTATCCTTAGCAGGTTCTAGTGGGAAAACCTCCCGAAGTTCTATTTTTGTTTCCATTGAGACATCATTTTCCCCACAGACCTTATACCCTGCTGCTATTAGTCCTTGAGAACATGTTACGCATAAAAATACTAAAATTTTCTTCCCCAAAACTAATCGTTGTTTCAACTGTTCATTTTCCTTTCTTAAATTTTCAAGTTCTAAAATCAGAACATGAGTTTCGTCCTTACCTGACGAGGAGTGTTATTTTCCTTCTTCTTCTGATCCTTCTGCCTATTACTTCTTTTTAGCTATGGGCAATGGTTCTGTTGGCAAGCTAACTTCCACCCTCTATTTTGGCCGTTTGTCTCCAATTGGCTTGTTAGTGGGTTCTTTTCCAATTCTGACCCTGATGGTCTGGGTTTGGACTTTAGCTTTTGCATGACTTCCTTCCGAAGTCGCAACCTGTTTTCTCTGGCTTGTCCTAGGCCCTTTTTGTTTAAATTATTCCCAGCTCATTCCCTACCGACTTAGGGCATCCAACACGATAAATTTAATAAGTCCATGGTTGGTCACAAAGGCTTCAGGATGTGTTTCCATCTTAACCGCCGCAGCCATATGCTTAATTTTTCCCAATAGGAAATATGGGAGGTTGATCTTTAGTTGGTGCCGAAGATGATTTAGTAGAGGGAAGTGGTAATTGAAGACGATTGTGGATCTTCCCTCACAAGTAATGTACTTGATTAGACCCAGGGCGATATATGCCCATGGTTGGGGGAGTGATAATCTGTCAACTCCTCTTCACTTTTTTTCCAGCCTTTCCTCTCCTTCAAGAAAATATTCCTTCAAAGAAGGGTCATTAATTTTCTTGTTGAACCATCTCCGTCCTTCTACTGGAAATGTGGTCACTCGGGCAATCACTTCTTCTGTTACTTCAATTTGCAGGTCCCTAACTTGGGTCTGGTGGTTATTCAAGTTTTGAGTGAATTCGATTGCAATAGCCTCGTCCAAGCCTTCCAACTTCTGAAAATATTCAATCCACCTGGCATCCCTAAATACCTAATAAGCTTCTAGACAGTTCTGCAAAGCTTCCATGGAGTTCGGCTCATGCCTTATTTCTGCTCCTCCCATCTCACTGTTATTTTGAATCACTCCTCAAGCTCGACCAAACGTAATATCGCTCCACTTCTTGTTTTCTGTTGGCACCTTGCTCTGCTTATCCCGGATGAAGAATTTCAGACGAGGATACAAGACTTCAACTAAGGAAGGTGATGGGAGGTGACAATATTTTCGAATTACAAAATCGTACTGCACACATTCCTTCATAAATTTCTAATTATGGAAAATAACGGGCTTTAAGTACAAATTCCTTTTCCGGTCGGATTTGGTCATAATTGGCTATCGTGCTATTTAATTTGATGCATGTGGAGTTAATGACAGTTTCAAAGCTATGGATTTCTTGCAATGATTACAAGATTTATCCCCCCCAACTTTAATGGTGACGTTTGCCCACGACTGTCACATAAATATCATAACTTGCCATTAATCACCAAATTATTAAATGATGATGTTACCTTTTTAAAGGACATACCTGAAATGATGTGGGGGGGAGTGGGGGGGGGGGAATTTGAATTGATGGCATAATTGCTTACAGTGATCGTGGTGGTCACGCTTGACTGTTGTAATTATTTCTTCATGCGACGAAATAGGAAACACTTTTCATGTTTGTCGGTTGTTACATGTGTAACAAACAACCAAGACAAATTTTGTGTTATTCCTCAGAAAACAAGATAATTAGGAAAAATATATACAAAAAAGAAACAAATAAGTAACATCATCTTGTAAAATATGTTGGGAAGGAAAGATGATATTTTAGAAAGGGAAGAAAAATAAAATGGTTGTAACAACCGCCATAGAAGTGGTTTTCAACTATTACAACTTGTCTAACTGCGCCCCGAAAAGAGGTTTTCACAATCAAATTTTTGTTGTTATTTTTATTAGTATTATTTATATTTATTTATTTATTTTAAACAAGTGTAACATCCACCACAAGAGTGGTTTTCAGCTGCTACACTTATTGGAATTTCAAATTTCAAGCTGCATATGGGAGCATTCCCCTAGTGCTGTAACATAAAGATCAGAGTCCGCGACAATGTTAACAAATGATTCCTTCAAAGCAGGTTGATGATATAACCTCAGACGGTGCCCATTAACTAGTAATAGTGTCTTATCATTGTCAATGGTAACTAATTGGACAGTCCCATTGTCAAAGAACCTGTCTACTTCATAAGGACCTAGCCATTTGGTGCAGAGCTTGCCTTTGAAATCCTTGAATCTTGAATCATACAAGAGAGCCCATTCTCCTTTCTGAAATTTCTTCTTCTTAATGAACTTTTCATGCCATCTATCTCTTTGCTTCTAAATGATCTCTATCTACTGAATGGCAGCCAATCATTTCTCTTCCAACTCATTGAGCTGGTTCAATATTTGTCTTTGTGTTGTGCTTAAATCTAGATTGACCTGCAATGTTGTTCTCAATGTCTTTATTTCAAACTCTATGGGGAATAAAGGATTCTTACCATACACCAATTCATACGGTGAGAAGCCTATAATATTTCTCCATGTTGTTCTGTAAGCCCACAACAACTTTGGAATTTTTCAGCCCAATTTCTTCAGTGGCTGGCTACTGTCTTTATTAAGATTCCCTCAATGACTTTATTGGTGCTCTCCACTTAACCATTTTCTTGTGGGTGATAAGGTGAAGTGATCCTGTGATAAATTTCATATTTCTCAACCAGTATCTGGATCAAATGAGATGTAAATTGAGGCCCTCCATCTGTCACTATCTCCCTGGGTATCCCGAAGCTAACAAAAATATCTTCGAACATGAAGTCTGAAACAGCCTGTTATGTAGCTCTAGTTAGTGCCTTAGCTTCGACCCACTTTGTGACGTAGTCAGTGCAGACCAATATGTATGATATTTGCTGTGACGAAGGATTAATTGGCCCTACAAAATCCAAGGCCCATTTCTCAAATGGATCTATCACTATCTGAGGCTGTAACGAAATCTCATCTGATTTCAGCGGTTGGCCCATCCTTTGGCAGCTATCACATCCCTTCACAAACTTCTTGGCATCCTGGAATATAGTTGGCCAATAGTTTTATGTTTAGAGTACTTTATACCCCATTCTATTGTCCGCGAAGTGCCCTCCACAGGGTTCCTCATGAAAATATTTCAAGATATCAAAGACCTCATCTTCTCTAACACAATGCCGAATCTGAAAGTCTGGTTTAGTGTGATAGATATTGACCTCTATCCAAGAGTAAGTAGCACTCTGTTGTATGATCTTCCTCTTTTCTCTGGAAGATAAATGATGTGGGAATTTTCCTGCAGTAAGATAATTGGCTATATCTGCATACCATGGTGAGTGAGTAGATATGGAAAAAAGATATTCATCTAGAAAAGAATCCTCAGTAGTAGTCTAGTTATCACCTATAGTTAATCTAGAAAGAAAATCAACAACCATATTATCTTTCCTAGGTTTATCTAAAATAGTGATATCAAATTCCTGTAACATCAATAACCATCATATAACTCTACCATTGGTAATAGGTTTATTCATTAAAAGTTGAATTGTAGCATGGTCAGTGTGTACAAATACTTGATACATGGTGATGTAGTGCCGAAATTTGTTGATAGCATGCACTACTGCTAGGGTTTCCTTCTCAGTCACTGTATAGTTGAGCTCAGCTAGAGTTAAATTATTGTTGATGTAATAAATGACATAAGGTTTCTTTTCCTCCAGCTGCCCAAAAAAAACACCCACAAGTATGTCAGATGCATCTGTAGCGATATGGAATGAAAGTCTCCAGTTTGGTCCTCTCAAAACAGGTGCTACTGTTACACAATTCTTTAACTTCAAAAAGGCTTACTCACAATTCCCTATCCACACAAATTCCGTATCTTTCACGAGCAAAGAAAATAGAGGAGATGGAATCTTTGAAAAAAATTCTGCAAATCTCTTGTAGTACCCTGCATGTCCCAAAAAAATACGTACCTCTTTTTGAGTTCTAGGAGTTGGTATTCTTGAGATTACCTTGATTTTTGCAGGGTCTACCTTGATTCCATTTGCCGAAATTAAATTTCCCAGCACAATCCCCTCGATCATCATCATGTGGCATTTCTCTGTGCTCAAAGAAACATTACTTTGTTCACAACGTTCCAGTACCTTTTCCAAATTAACTAATCCTGTTTCAAGGAATCCCTGTAGGGTGTAAATTCATCCATGAAAATTTCAAGAGATCCGAAAATATACCCAATATTTCCCTTTGAAAATTTGTTGGCACATTACATAGGCCAAAAGGAAGGACCTTGTATGCAAAGGTACCCCATGGGTAGGTAAAGGTTGTCCTGTCTTGATCTTCTGGGGAAATCTGTATTTGATTATAGCCACTGAACCCGTCCAGGAATGAATTTTTTTTTCCCAAAGAGAGTATCTAGGACGTAGTCAATGAATGGTAAAGGGAAACAGTGCTTTTGGGTGGCCTTGTTAAGTTCTCTATAGTCTACACAGACTCTCCATTTGCCATTATTTTTTGGAAAAATGACAAGGTGAGACACCCATTGACTATTAGAAATGGGGTAGATGAAATTAGCGTTACGGAGCTTCATCCCGTGTCGCCAATATCAGGAATTCAAAAGTAACAATACCGTATGTCTTAACATTATCGTCTCCCATGGTTGATCCTTCCTGATGGGATGAAATGACCTTGGAATATGCAGGGGATTGGAAAATAAATAAAGGATCAGGATGTTCCAGGACCATTTGTTTCACTACACTACCCACATCCAAATGGTGATCTACTAAATGTTGTTCCTCAGGCCCCTGATGCTCCACACTGGTCTCCCCTTATCCTTCAATTTTCAGATTTTGATCAATGGCTTTCCACTACTATTTTAGATCTTGAGTCTTGATATCAAGAGTGGATATGATGTTTGAAGGGTGATGAGGTCTAGACACAGAAGGCATCGATGCCTCAGGCTTCGATATAGTAGCAACTTTCTGTGGTATCGTCTTCCTATTGTCTTTGTATGAAGTAGACTATTCCTTTTCTTCTTTTGAGTTTAGATCTCCAAATAATGTGTTTCTTCCCAAGTTTGTACTCTTCTTTTCCTTTTTACGACCTGTATTTCCTGTAGTTAGTTAGAGTGGGGGGTGTTGTGGATTTCTCTATTGTCCTACTAGCACACATGGACCCTATGTGTATCAATCCTTCCTACAAGTGCTTCAGTTTCTATAGTGGTGAGCCCACCCAAGTATGTTAAAGCGATGCACAGGTTCTTACCTCTTGTCTTACCACCCGAAAACTGTATAGTTTAAGACACCTTGAAGAAAAACACCAAAAACTTCACACTTCTAAGTGCTTCAGTTTCTATAGTGGTGAGCCCGCCTAAGTATATTAGAGTGATGCGCAAGTTCTTACCTCTCGTCTTACTGCCTAACAACTATATAGCTGAAGACACACTAGAGAAAAACACCAAAAAATTCACACTTCTAAGTGCCCCAGTGTAGCAATGGTGAGCACACCCAGGTATGTTAAAGCGATGCACAGGTTCTTACCTCTCGTCTTATCGCCCAACAACTGCTGACTAGGAACACCCTATCATCAAATAAAAAATTCTATTTGATTGGATCATCACTGCCATCCCCGGCAATGGTGCCAAAATGTTGGAATGTATTAATCACTGTTAAATGACTAAGATGGTACACATAAATTATCAATCCAGGGACGTCTTTTATTTCAATAATAGTTGCACTATATATGTCGATACATCAAACCAGAAGCAAATCAGGTAAAGAGAAATCATTGCTGAATCAATTGCTGGAAGAAATCACTCATGCAGGGATAAAGAAATCTACAGGAATGTAATCATGCCTCAATTAAACGGTACCTAGCGTGCCACACAAAAATTTCACCAGCTGGTATTTCTAATCATATCTATGTAACAACGTAATAATATCGAAATTTAAGTAGATATACTCACAACCAGAACAACAACAAAAGTACTTCCACCAATACGTAAAGAAAATAATAAATATAGTACAACTACCTTAATCACTAGAGTCGCTGCTAAAGAGGTGGGTCCTTCCTCCCTAGCAAGGCATAGGAAGAGATAAAAACTAAATGGAAATTAAACTAGACGACGCATGTAACAACAACAACATGATATCTTTGTATTAATGTGACCAAAATTACAAAACCAAAAGTAATACTACTCTCCGCTAACCACTTGACCTCAAGGGTCGAGATTTATATAATGGTTACATGTTCAGAAAAACAAGGAACGAATAAGTCATGAGAATCTTACGATTCTCATGCTG
This sequence comes from Pinus albicaulis, assembly GCA_034641835.2. Lineage (NCBI taxonomy): Eukaryota > Viridiplantae > Streptophyta > Pinopsida > Pinales > Pinaceae > Pinus > Pinus albicaulis. The sequence continues at coordinate 573,068,465 of CM076579.1, forward strand.
ATCAAAATAAGATACATATAGTTACAACCACTTCTTAATAAAAAATCTGATTGGAAGAATATGGATTACAATAAAAAAATACCTAAAAGCTGTCATCCTAAAATAAAATATGTAATGACTTCTACAATTGTCATGGAAAATGACAGTTGTATCGTAACAACAATTGAGGACAGGTCGGCATCCAGAAGTTGACGATATCAAGTCAACAATACAGCTGTAACAACAGTTTATATAGCAGGTCTGTAACAACACCGTGATGTAACAACATCGTGGTGTAATAGCTCACTGTAACAACACACTTTCAACTGCTTCTGTATGCCTCATGCTCTAGATATTTTGTGCTAAGAATAACATCTGGAGGGACAACAAAAGACCAAAGAACTTCTTCCAATATTTATCCCAATTAGTCATAAAAAAGAAACGATACATCATAATAATCGATGAAACAAAAAGATAAGGAAATAGGTAAAACAACACTATTTAAGATAGAAAAGAAGGGAAAAAGGCAAAGATAATCCCAAGGGTTGAGGTCACAAGGTAAAAATTGGGGAAACATATGTAGGAATTAAGTACAAAAATGGCACCCAACAACGACCTTGTCAGAAAATGAAACACACACACACACACACACACACACACACACACACACACACATGCATATAAACATCAACATAAGACAATCATGATCCCCGACGACCCTGTCAGAAAATGGCAGACATATATACATATATATAATCATTAGCATAAATAAATCAAGATCCGTGACAACCCTGTCAGACAATAGCATACATACATGCATATATACATATATAGACATCATCATAATCATAATCACAACATAATTACCAGATATCATAAGGTTAAGGTTAAGAGAATCGGCTTTATCTATGCACAACATGCACAACATGGAGAACAATAATTCCCAACAAAGACATTGCATATGACACCTCATATCCATTCAATTTATCTTTCCTGGTTGCCTTCCTCATGATTGTCTTACCACTGTACATTTATCCCAATGGACCCAACCAACTCATCTGATTGTCATACTCTTGCCTTCAACTGCCTGTACTCATGCATCAAGTTTCATCCAGGTCTTACATTACCTGTCGAGTTTCATTGAACTCCTTCCGAGCTCCATTAACCTTCCTCTTTCCCAAACCAAAATACAAGGCCCTCAAAACATGAAAGGAAAGATCAAGAAACAAATAAAAAGAAAACACTGAAAACCAATAACAATACAACACCATAAACAAAGTAGAATGGCCATGCACCATACATAAACAAAACCGCAAATCAAGCGAAAAAAATCACAAAGCACCGAAATCGCAAGACTAGCAACATGCACTGTGACTCAATCCCCATGGGTTATATGGGTTATCAATACTTCCAAAGGAAAGCTCAACCCGAGCCTTCTTCAAGATTTCATGGCAGTTTATTTTTCCATGCAATCCCCTACATCATACTACCATGGACACACAATTGTCAGTGCATAAGTAAATATAATAATATGCTAGTTATCATACCTTATTGTTCCAAGAATTTTTCCTTGTAACTAAACATGTCCATGCCATCTATCAAGGGACTCCAATTCCCTCGACGAACTCAACTATAACTAGAAACTAGCTAATATACTTGCCAAATACATGTTCATGAATATAACACATATCCACATAATGTCAAATAGCATCAAGGTTAAGAAGACTTCGTATACTTATGCAAAGCACTCATACATTTGGAATTACTGTTTCTAAACATAGCCAAAGGATTTCTCACCGAATTCCTTTCTTTTACCTTTTTCCTTGTTGCAATTGAGTCTTATTAGGTACTATCACATCACCTAGATGTTTGTTATATAAACAAATCAACTATTACCTTGTCAGACATGTCAGCCACATGTTCCAAATATCAAGACACTATATCTATTATTTTGAAATAAACCTTTACCAAGACTAACAACCATGCCATAATAAACAATCAACTCACATTCATAAGTCATAACACTACAACTAGCATCCACTTGCACTCAAGTACATATCAGTCATCTCAGCACATAATGAGTTAGAACAACCATATTAAAACAATATCATTCCTTCATGCAATCTTATAGGCACATACTCATATCATGCAATTAATCAACACTCAAGCAACCTATAAACATATCATATTAGCTAAACTGAATAGAAAACATATTCAAGCACATACCTCAATGTATCTAAGGGGAGGTTATCACATCTACACAGTCAGTCCAAATTAGTACGACACAATATCACAATTATATCAACTCATACCTAAATATCCATGACCACATCCATATACACAGGCCAATCTAGGTTACCATGACACATATGGCATCAAGATCTTAGTTTCAATAACCATAATCATCTTGTGCATGACCGCAATGCCTATAAAAACAATTTAAATACCATGCATAACTAACCGAAACATGTGCATATGACCGCACTTATTAAATAACATCTATTGTAACCATAAAAACAATAGAATGGAATGCATGTATATAACCATAATGCATATAAAAACAATTAACCCTCACACCTACATGCCGAACATATGAACTTGTATGATGATAAGCTCTTACCTGAGGTTCAGAGTTGCAACCTCACTATAAAAATTTTCTTCTCCTGCTCTATCTTAACCAACACATTAACATGATAACATACCAACAATATCATGATGACACCAAATGTAACAATGACTATCACAATGCATGCATAACAATCACATAGACAACTAAAATGCATGCATGACCAACACCTTTTGCCCATCCATTCCAAGTGTTGAATCTGGGAGCTCTGATACCAACCAGTGGTATTATATATCACCTAAAGAGAACAGAAACCTGCTCCGATACCACTCTGTAATACCCTCCTCCCACACTTACCCAATTTCATCAGTCCACCGGGGTAAATATATGACGAGGAGTTACCATGATATGATTCAACCTCCTAGATAAACTTAAGGAAGTGGAATCGACAAAAAAAATCTTACTGACTTCCCTCATGTGCTACAAGGCACACAAGGGATAAACCATCCTTCTAGGTGTCCAAACCCTTAGTTAAGCCTATCTTTCATAGCCATGCACTCGCAGACGCCGAAACATCACTACTAGAATTTGATTGTAACCCTCCAGTCGCATGCACAAGCCTGCAAGGGAGCAACTACAATATTTTTCACCCAGTTCTATGCCTGCAACCGCAAGATCCTAAGCACTTTTTTAGGGCTAGTCTCCAGACCACTTCCCATAAATTAATGAAAATTTCCAGAACAGTGAATGACACCAAGAAAAAGCCATAAATACAAATCTTAGACAAGAAATTGACCTAACCAGGCCTAAACATGACAAATATTCTGTCAAACACATCATGAACTTGTAATCTATAGGTCATAATCAAATATCTAAACATAGGGATCTCATACTTATCTGAGAATCATTAATAAGGTTTGATGCCCTCTCACAATAGATTCATTATCATCTATTAGTTCATACATACATTAACCATTAATTTACTAACCAAAACATGATGAGAGCCATAACCAAAGTCTCTCATTAAACCATGCTTATAACCAACATATTAACAATGATATAACAAACATTAAAATCACATAATAAAAAGCACATTTTCTCATAAAACTCAAGAGGAAATATTGTTATTATTCATATGAAAAATTCAACCAAGTCAGGGACTTACACGTACCACCCGACCATATATTTGGCTAAACCAAATATTTCTTTCATCCAATCACCCTCGTGCCATATTCCGAGCATGAATGTGGGACTCACAACAAAAATAACCTGGGATTCCTCAGTATTTACCACGTATCTTGCCATTATGCTTCAAGATATTCCTAGGACCGAAACCCCCATCTATACAACCAGGCTTTATCGTGTATCTTGCCATTACCGGTCGAAGGATTCCGAGGCCCAAACAATAAAAATACACTACCAGGCTTTACCGCAATCCCAAAATTACCGGTACATGGATCACTAGGCCCTAAATAAGCATGGATGCCTCCAGATCTCTCCACCTAAACTGTGAGGAATTTTTCCCATCTCCACCCTCATGATTTATTGTGTATCCTTCCATTACCAGTCAAGGGATTCTTAGGGCTTTGGGAATTTTCTTGAGACCACCCCACTCAGTTTTGAAACCATCCGATAATCCAGCTCAGCCAAGTAAAATAACCCTGTAATGCCATGACTATCCGGAAATGGAAAGGTAAGGTTGAAACCACTTTTACACCTGGAAAAACCCATGCCAATGAAAACAAGATAACCAAATACATTCATGCATGTACCATGCATCCATAAACCAGCTAGGAAATCACACATGCAACCTATTACCTGCAAGTGTTGATATTGAAGCTGCTTGATCCAACTCTTCCTTGATTGATCCTTTCTTTCCTTTTATTTCTTTCCCTTCATTTTTTTTTCTTTCTCTAGTGCTAGAGTGCTCCACGAATTCTCTAAGTGTGCAAGAGTAAAAGAGAGAGAGAGAATAGAAAGAGAGCTCTAAAAATTCATTGACAAAAGGTCACCAACTGATCCTCATAAGCCTTTTCATCATTGAGGCCTCTATTTTCTTCTTTTTTCCTCTATTTTCCATTCATTTTCCTCCTCACATGCAACATGTGGCCTTTCACCTTCATTTTCTCCTATTTTTCTTTACTTTCATAAATAAAATGCCAATAAATGCCTCTTTCCTCTTAAAATACTTTTCCATTTCCTTTTCCAATTTCACCTTATCCATAATAAACCGAAATGAACACCTGCTAGTATTTTTCCCCAACATTCAACTTGGAATACGTGTCCCCTGACCTTAGTCTTATTTTTCCTTTATTAATTTTACTACATGTATTTTTATCCAGGGTTTTTACAATGAGTTGTTTGTGAGTCATGGGAAGTATTCCTCTTAAATACTTTAGAGATTTCACATGGAGAACTACAAGCCTATGGACACACCTCTAGCTACAAATTGGAGGAAGGAGCATGATTCTTCATGAGAGGCATTAGATGCTCCCATCTATGGACAACTTGTGGGATCATTGATGTATCTAGTGAACACAAGGCCCGACATATGATATGCAGTTAATCAGTTGAGTCAAGCCATGATGAAGCCTACCAATTTGTATTGGAAGGCAACAAAGCAAGTGGTGAGATAACTCAGGGCAAAAACCAAGTATGGGTTATGGCACAAGATAACAAAGGGAGTGAAGCTCCAATACTTCACTAATGCAGATTGGGCATGGAGTCCATTAGACAGGAAAAGTACTTCAGGTGCTATCTTCAGTTTTGGGTATGCATATATTTCTTGGTATAGGAGGAAATAGAGGCCCGTGGCACTTAGCTCAGTAGAGGCTGAATACATGGTTGCAATTCAAGCAGCATGTGAGGCCATATGGATGTGGAAAATACTTGTCGGTCTTTTCAGTCTGGAGATGGATTTGATAGTGATTTATTGTGATAATAAAAGTTGTATCAAACTCTCTGAGAATCCAATATTTCATTAAAGGTCCAAGAACATTGATATCATGTACCATCACTTGCAGGATTGTGTGTAGAGGAGAATTATGATGCTACAATACATTCCAACTAAGGAGCAGGATGCAAATATCATGACAAAGGAATTGTCAAGAGGCAAACTCGAATTCCACAAGTGCAGGTTAGGGGTGGTGAAAATTCCCTTTCTTGCTAAGAGGGAGTGTTATAAATTCTAGCAAGAAAGGATAAATTTGACTTGTGCCTTAGTGAAATTGAGTAATTCGACTTTCCACGTCAGCAGGATGACTTGGATGGTAGTTAGCTAGAGTGACATGGCCTTGTCTAATAATTAACTCAGTAAATTCGAGTTATAGGCTTCAAGTAGAGTTGTGCTTATGTCGAATACTAACATTTAGAAATCTAGTACACTTATTTTCAATTGAACTTAGTTAACTAAGCTAAAGGGATTAATTGAGTCAGTTGATTAGTATATATTTTGTTAACTCATTGATCTCTTAGTTAAACTAGTCAATCAACTAACAATATCCCAGAAATGCATTGAATTCAAATTGCCTAGATGGAGTGGAGGAAAAGGCACATTGTAATCATCAATTGTATACTAGTTGAGTGTATGGGGCTTGGCTATTGATCATATGAATCATTCCTTGGGAATTGCGCAAGAAAATAGGAGGAAATTCCCATCTTTTAGGATCTAATTTCCTCAAGGACTGCACAAGTAAATAGGAGGAAGATGGGGGCTTGGATTGGCTAAGTGTTGGACAGATTAGGATAGTCATCATGAGAACAAATTTATAGTGTAGGGTGTGCTTCAATGTCGAAGCAAGACATTGTAATAATTTCTCATTATCACATGAATAATGAAAAGCAGTGGAGGGGTTTTTCCTAGTTGGGTTCCCTTGTAAAATCATTCTGTTCTTATGGTTTTGATGGTTGCATGTCATTGCAAGTGTTTCTGAATTGTGATTTCCATTCCATAGAATATTAATGGAAGTTTGTAATCTCTTGATTTTAGTTCGAATTCATCAGTAGTAGCAAATTTATATTAATTTCTACATATTTTATTTTAATGGATTTTTACATTTTATTTATAAATAAGATTAAATATAATATAATATTGTTGTTAAAATTATTTTTTAACAAGATTATATTATTATTTTATTTTATTTGAGTTAGATATTAATATTATCAAACTATAAATACAAAAATTAAAATATTTTGTTTTAACGATTTTTTATAATTTTATTACAGTCTATCATAAATGTGTATTCTTTTGGCGCTTGTTTGAGTATATTTTTTTTGGTTAATTTTACTTGAAATTCTCTTAGAAATTAGAAAAATAATAATTTTGATGATAGACGAGTATATTTTGAAATTGGAAAGGATATTCTAGATTGAATTATGGGGATACGTTCAATTGTCATATTCCCTCTTAAATTTTTGTTCCCTTTTTTTGTAAGTCAACGTTTTCTATTAAGTCAATAAAGATTTACATTGTCATGAAAAAAATTCCGCACACCATTGGCCTCAATCCTATAGGATTTTTTGGCCAATTGGTAAAGACAAAAATACACGGACAATAACAGGAGGAAACTAGATGACCAAAGACCTAATTTCCCAAATGGACCAAAAATTATTAATAAGATGTAAATGAATAGTAAAATAATTTACTATTATAACAAAAGTGTGTACAGTGAAGAAATGTCACAAAGGATAGTCAAGATTAAAAGAGAAATTGTGGAATCATTGAAGGTTGGTCTAATGATCATTGACAACCGAGTTTTATTCTATTCACAAACAATGATGTCATTAGAGAAATTTTTAACAACATAAAGTAAAGATATGTTGAAACATCGCAACATGATGAAATTAAATAAAGGCAATGAAGACAAAGTACCATTAATGATATAAATAGAGAAGTGTTTTTTGGGGTAAGTAGAGTTGTTACAAATGGTATTAGAGCCCATGTTGAAAAAACTGGGCCTATGTGTCCCCACATAGAAAAGAAAATAAATAAAATCAAAATTATGTTGTTGTAAATTATTTATAATTAAAAAATAAAAATTATGCACTAATTTATTTATGTATACAGTGATTAAGTGCAGAATAGTACAACTATTATTATGAGTGACAGAGGAGGGTTATACGTGGATCTCGGGGGTGACAGAAATCCACCATATCAAAATTCTCAATTACTGCATATGGTTAGGGATATGCAATGAGAATTGATTCAACTGAGAACCAGCAATGAACGATGGTTGCAGGCGAGCGGACACAAAGAAAGGTTGATCAAGGAATTAACTTCAAGGTCTAGTCACGAACGTGAAGACCCTGGAAAAAATATTAAATAAGTTGAAACCAACTCAAAAGGATTTGAGGGTGGTGAAGCAACTGGACAACAATACAAAAAGAAAAAGGAATTGCAAGGATATTTCCAGAAAATCAAAACTCCTACCTATGATGGTGAAATTGAGGAGGATGCAAAAGCTTGGCTTCTGAACATGGTTAAATACTTTCAAGTCTCTGAATATGGAAGTAACCTGAAAGCCATATTGGCCATTTACCAACTACAACATAAAGCTACCCTTTGGTGGCAAGAAACTAAGATGGTACATGTGTTGGATGAAAAAAATGTTACTTGGGAAAACTTTCAAACAAAATTCAAGTCTAGATATATGAATGAGAGATATTATGATGACAAAGCCAAAGAATTTCATGAGCTGAGATTGGGAAAACTCACCATTGATGAGTTTGTTACCAAATTTACTAACTTTCTTCGCTATGTGCCTTATATTAGAGAGCAAAAGGCCAAAGTACATCGATTTTTAAACTGTCTACCTACTATATATAAAGAGAGAATATACTTTGACAATCCAAAGACAACGGATGAAACTTTTCATAAAGCAAGATTGTGTTGTCATCAGTTCAAAGGAAGAAACGATTAGCTAAAAAATTGGAAAAACAAAGTAAAATGGAAAAGTTACTCTAATGTTAAAAGAGTAAAACCAACATACTTGATTTTTTTTGGGAAAAGCCATCAAAGGAAGAATTTTAACAAAACTGGAGAGAATAAACCAACACAATCTTAGATTGGGTCTAAGCAGATGGATGCAATTTTATGTGACTGTCCTCATAGAACGGTTCAGAACATTCAAGTGTTACGAGAGGCGACTACTATGAGCGACACCTGTAGAAACATTCCAAGGAACAGTGCTGCACTTGAGGATTTCCAAGCTGAACACCAATCAACCATGATAGAAATCAAAGGTATGATTGTTGAACAACCTGTTTCTTTTTTGATAGATCCAGGAGAAAATTTAAGCTATATAAGTCCTCAGATGGTGGAAAAGTGTAATTTAAACTCATAAAAATTTCGGCAAGCATGGTTAGATAAGTTAGCTACTGGAAAAAAAAGAAAATTTACCCAAAAACTTCCAAAAATTGCTGTAAATTTAAATGGGTATGAAACTTAAATGAATTTTAACATTTTACCTCTAGGATCATGATATGTTAGTGGGAATGGAGTGGTTAGAGAAGCAAAAAGAAATGGTTAATTTCTTAGATAAAATAGTTCACTGTATAGATGGTGAGGGAAGACCTGTGATAGTGAAAGGCAAACCAAGATCCATATCCATCAGAAAAAATTGTGCATTACAGTTAAAAAGGACAACAAGAAAAGGCTATCAAGTATATTCTATACAAGTGGAGGAATTGGGACAAAAATTTGAAAAAGAAGTTGTAGAAAATTTACCAGTAATCAGAGAGTTCAAAGATGTATTTCCAGAGGAAATCCCCCATCTACCCCCTAAAAGAGAAATTTATTTTTCAATTGAATTGGTACTAGGAGCTACACCTGTGTATATAGCACCTTATAGAATGATTACCCTTGAGTTTTTAGAGCTAAAACTACAACTACAAGAGTTATTAGAGAGAGGATACATTAGACCAAGTGTGTCTCCTTGGGGAGGACCGATACTGTTTGTTAAAAAGAAAGATGTGACATTCATGATGTGAATAGACTACACACAATTGAATAAATTGACCATAAAGAACAAATATCCTCTTCCAAGGATAGATGACTTATTTGATCAAGTGAGAGGAGCCACTATCTTCTCAAAGATTGATCTAAGAACATGATATCATCAACTTAGAATCAAAGATGAACACATCAATAAAACCACATTTCACACTAGATATGGACACTATGAATTCGTATTCCTACCCTTCAGACTTACTAATGCACTTGCTACATTCATGTGTTCAATGAATAGTGTACTGCTTAAGTATCTAGATAAGTTTGTATTAGTGGTCATTGATGACATTTTTTTATATTCTAAAAACAAAGAAGAACACAAAGAACATCTCAAAATTGTCCTACAAAAACTTAGAGAACATAAGTTATATCCAAAACTCAGCAAGTGTGAATTTTACAAGGACAAAATTCAGCATTTGGGTCATGTGATTTCAGAGGATGGGTTAGCACTAGACCCAGAGAAAATACAAGCCATTACGGACTGGCCTATACCTAGTGACATCCCAGCCATAGGATCCTTTATGGGCATTTTTGGATACTACCGTAGGTTTGTGGAATGATTTTTAGCATTGGCCTATCCTATTACTTCTTTACAGAAAAAGGGAGTAAAGTTTGAATGGACATCAAAGTGTCAAAATCACTTTGAACAACTAAAAATTAAACTAACAACTGCCCCCATATTGAATATTGCTGATCCAAACAAAGAAGTCATTATATGTATGAATGCATGTACAGAAGGATTTGGATGAGTATTTCTACAATAAACCTCAGTCATAGCATATGAGTCAATAAAATTAAAGAAACATTAACATAATTATACTGTATATAACTTAGAATTATCTACTGTGATACATGAATTGAATATGTGGAGACATTATCTGTTAGGAAAGAAGTTCATAGTAATGATAGATCACATAAGTTTGAAATAATTCTTCACTCAACTTGATTTAAATGCTAGACAAGCTAGATGGTTATATTTCCTTAGTGAATTTGATATGGAAATAAAACACATTAAAGGAAAGGAAAATAGGATTGTAGATGCTTTAAGTAGGAATTCTCATCAAATTTTGAACAATGGTGGAAGTAGCATGACATTTGACATAGAAGAATTGATATAGGAAGTGATGATGCAAGATCAAAACTATGTGAAATTGCAAAAAATTGAAATAGCAGGATATACTAAAAATAAAAAAGGGCTGATTTATTACAAACAAAGATTGTATATTCCAAATGCCACCTCATTAAAACAGGAAATTTTAGATGAGTATCATAAAATACCTTATGTAGGACATCCTGGTTACCAAAAACTGATTTAAGCATTGAGGATAATCCATCCCACCTCCATCAATAAGAATCCATATTCCCCAGATTTGGGTCGCCGGGGCCATCACCCATAGGCTGGCCAAATGCTTCATGTGCATGTGCCTCCATGTGAGTCCTACTCCCTTCAAAGTTTTCCAATTGCTCTTGGAGCCGCTTCTGACCTCTACGGAGGGAGAATAGCCAATCCATCATATGCCATTGATTATGTTGGAGATAATTCATGAATCCAATGATCTTGTTATGGTCATCATGTCGATCCCTGGTCAGTTGTTCTAATATAGTTATCACATGACGAATTTGTGCTTCGAGCAAGCCAAAAGGTGGAGGAAAGTCAACATGCCCAGGCGAGAATACATTATGGTGCTCCAACTCCTCCCCTTTATCTTATTGATCCAATAGATGCACCATCCCCTGGCCACAGGGACCCACCCCTCTTCGGGCCCAATCACGTTGGCGGTTCATAGTACCCCTGCTATAAACCTTGTGAATCCCACACCATAAGGTTCGTGCCATGCTTCGACTACCCAAATAGATAAGATTCCTCCATGTCCAAGAGCCCCCAGGATTTGGCACACCCACACACCACTTAAACAACCTACAACCACTTATTGCCCCAATACCATAACGATGTTTGCACAATATCTAAGAATCAGTCGACCGCTAGCTACGGGGTCGACCCACCAATGACAAAATCACCCTCCCCCACTCCTATAGGAACTCTAGCCTTGTCCACAACTTCCAACTGCAACCACTAGGAGATTTATGCCTCATTCTTCGAACCCTTCATCGTTTTGAACTAGTTGAGACTAGTGCCCACCAAAGGAATATCAATACGTCACCGAGGGTTAATTAACATGTGAATTTTCTCCCCTATCCTGACTCTAGGACATTCCACTCTCTCCTTCATAAACACTATAGATCACTAGCTAAAACACGAAAACTGAGAATCAAGAAACTAGGACAAGCTTCAATAGGGGAATCACTCGACTCTTAGACAAAGGTTCCCTTGAAAAACTCTCCTTGAGCTACGAACCAGACTCTACAGTATGTTGACCACACACTCAAGCACACCCTACACCCACAACAGAGCTTTAACCAGGACTAAATCAAAATAAAGCATACCAAATACCTAAATCAATAATGCATTTACTAGAGATAATTACCTATATGAAATAAATGGACGCAGACCTGAGATTGTAGCGAAGGAAAAACCCAATTGTTGAAGCCTCTACCCACTAAATTGATGCGAAATTATTCTTGGCCACTGAAACACTACGCGTCCTTGGGTCCCAAATGACACTCTAAGTTAACACTTGAGCCAACATCACTCCATACCTCCACCACACATATCACTCAATAACCAATTTTAGGCTAGGAGCGGGAAATGTATTAACAACAAAGCCACCCTTCACACCTGAATAATTTCACCCCTGCAATCCTAACACTCATCGCCCAAAACCTGTAAATGAATGCCACAACCATGCTAATACCAATTATACACATTGACATCTCTAGAAAATTCACTCGTAGAGCGCTAAACAAAGCATACCTTATATGCTTTGAAATCATTTATGATGCATGGGGTGTGAATTATAACTCACGTCTTGAGTGACTGGGTGTCCATTAACCACCCCCATTAGGGAATTTTTTGTTTCCTTTTAATCTTCACCATTCAAATTTAAATTCGTTCGAGGGTTAATACTTCAACTATAAAACATGTTGAAAATGCAGCAAGATGATGGAGCTTAGTGAAATGAAGTCGCCTTCACTAAGTGGGCCCGCAGGCAAATTCTGGCGCAAAATCTATTTTTAGACTATGTCTATTTTTAGACATATGGAGCATGGTTCGGGGATTCCAGTTTGAGATTCTTGAAGTATGTGTCATGTTGGTAAAAATAGACGAGACTCTATTTTTGAGGTCAAAGAGGTCGAAGTCTATTTTTAGACTGCCTCTCCTTAAAACAGGGAAGTCAAATATTATTTACCCTTAATAATATTTAGACTATAAACAATAGTTTACTCTCTTGGAGCACTTTAGTTCGAGCTACAGAAGTGGCTCATGCATCTGACAGAGGAATCACGTGGTTCCCAAGGGTTTGATGGCATCATGCATGGTTGACTTCAGTTGGACTTCAGTGGCAGAAGTTTGGAGGAGTTAATGAGACAAATAGTGGAGTTGTGTTCTGTTTATTTTAGTTGAACTAGTTGAGATTAGTTTAACTAGCTAATCAATTAGTTATGAGTGGAGTGAATTAAATATTATTTAATTCATTAATTAGTATCTCATTATTCAACTCAAGAACACATCAGTTCACTACAGTGTATGATCAGTTCAGTGGAGACCAGTGAAAGAGGTAGATGAAAGGGTGGAGTTAGCTATCAGTTGTGACTATACCGTTGCTATTTGCAACACACAGATAGGTGGAGTAAGCCCATGAGGATTGTGCAGTTCAGGCTGGTGGTTTATCTATATAAAGAGGCCATCCCATAGCATTGAAACATGCAATAGAGGCAAGGCAATTGGCGGTGAGTTTTGAACCAGTAACCTGTTCAAAACTGAGCTAGATTGTGAGTAACTGTATGAGAAAGTACTGAGTACTTGTGAGGAGTATTGTACTAAGTTTGTTACATGATTTCTCCATTATAATATACACAATAGCTGCAGGGTTTTCAGCTATAAGCTTTCCCCATACATACTGTGTTAATGTGTATGATGATTTGATGTGTTATCGCTTGATTTTATTTCCGCATGTGTGATGATCTGAGTTGATATGAGTGGAAGAGATTATGTGTTGCATATAAATTCGAATTGTATGTGATCAGGATAGTCTCGGTGGATAATTAATCATTATTCAGCAAATTTCTACATGGTATCAGAGCTATTGAAGCAGAGATTGATCATCACAGTGATTACAAATTTATTTCGGTAGACAGAGTCTGCATGCGGGCCAGGTAGCCTCCGGATTCATCCTTCTTTGGAAAGTGAAAGGTCTGGTAAACGCCCCTTGCAGTCGATCTCTGTGCTAGAAATAATTTGTTCTAGAGCGGTTGAGCTTTGAGGTGGAAATCTAAATTTTGCAGCAGTTTTGTTTTCTTGGTGCCAGTGTTGAAAATGTCTTTCAACGGTTTGCGACTCGAATATGCTCTTGAAGGCAGTTCGAATTATGTTGCATGGAAGGATCGCATGGAGGAAGTATTAGAAGATAATGGTCTGAAGGAGTTCATAGATAAGGATGTCCAAAAGCCCACTGATGCAGCTGAAGTCGATGCATGGCAAAAGAAGATGGCGAAGTGTCGAAGGATCCCGTTGGAGGGCGTCAAGGATCATATTGTATCCAGCCTGCATGGAAAGGCTACTCCATATTTAATGTGGAAAGCTTTGACGGATCTATTCCAGAGTAAGAGCGACCAAAGGAAGCCGGCGCTCAAAGATAAGCTCAGGAACATCAAGATGGAGAAAGGCGACAGTATCGCCAAATACCTCACGAAGTTCACTCAGTGCAGAGATGAGCTGGGAAGTGTGGGGGTGACTGTCGAAGACGAGGACATGGTTGACCTGGCTCTCCTTGGTCTTCCGAAGGCTCGGCACTCATATCAAGATAGTGTCAATGGTCGGGAGAAGCTGCCGGGATGGGAGCGCCTTTGGGCGGATCTCATGCAGGAGGAGATAAGGAGGACTACTTGAGATGGATCTTCATCAAAGGGAGCTGATGAAGAAAACTGCGCTTTGGTGGCCAAAGCAAAGAAAGGGAAGGGTAAGAAAACCTCTCATTCTGGTGCAAAGGGCAAGAAGCAGGATATGGCGAAAGTGAAGTGTTTTCACTGCCATGATCACGGACATTATGCTACCAATTGTCCAAAGAAGAAGAAGAACAAGCAAGAGGGAAGATTTGCAGATGGAGAAGGTTTGGCTTCACAGTTCGAGCTTGACTTTTCACTGATTGCATGCTTGGTTTCAAGTGTGCTGGGATCGGTATGGTTCTTGGACAGCGGTGTGTCATTTCATATGACGGGAGATCGAAAGTTGTTCTCAGATCTGGAGGACAAAGATTTGGGTGTGCACATCGAGATGGGCGATGATGGTAGATACAGTGCGACTGGTATCGGTACCATATCCTTTCAGAGGGAGTCTGGTAAACCCTTTGTACTGAAGGATGTCATGCATGTACCTGGATTGAAGAAGAACCTGATTTCAGTAGCGATGTTGGAGGATAAGGGGTATGATGTGGTCTTCAGCGAAGGAAAAGCCTTCCTGCGCAATAAGACTACTGGAGAGACCCGGAAGATAGGGGTTCGGACCAAGAACCTTTATCAGTTGCAGGTAGATGGCTGCGCAGCTATGGCATGCAAGGCGGGAGAAGTGGTGAGCTGGGATGATGAGGGCGAACTGTGGCACAGGAGATTGGGCCACCTTCACCATGGAGCTTTGAAGAATCTGCAGCAGATTTCTACTGGACTTCCTAAGGGCACTCTTGCGCAGTCAGATCAGTGCAAGGGGTGTACTTTAGGGAAGCATGTGAAAGCCACCTTTCACGAGAAGGATAGTCGCGCCACGACAATCCTTGAGAGAGTTCACACAGACGTGTGTGGTCCTTTCTCAGTTGCTTCGACAGCAAAGCACAGGTATTATGTGATCTTTGTTGATGATTTCTCTCGAAAGTGCTGGATCTTCTTCATGCAGAAGAAGAGCGATACATTCGCGAAGTTCCGTGAGTTTAAAGCACTGGTCGAGAAGGAGTCGGGGAAGAAGGTGATTGCTCTAAGGAGTGATAACGGTGGTGAATTCATCTCGGCTGAATTCAAGGAGTTCTACAGCGCAGAAGGGATTCGGAGAGAGCTCATCGCACCCCATAACCCACAGCAGAACGGGGTGGTTGAGCGGAAGAACAGAACGATCGTGGGTGCTGCACGGGCGATGTTGCATGATCAGGGCCTACCCCTTCACTTGTGGGCTGAGGCATGCAATACAGTAGTGTATGTGCAGAATCGTTGTCCTCACAAGGTTCTTGGCATGAGTACACCGGAGGAGGCTTATTCTGGCAAGAGGCCTGATATTTCCCATTTGCGGATTTTTGGTTCTCCCGTCTACATGCATGTGACGAAGGATGCGAGAAGGAAGCTGGATCCAACTGCTGAGGTTGGAATATTTGTGGGGTACACTGATACACCTCACAACTACCGGGTATATTTGTCAGACAGTCGAAAGACTGTTGTGCGACGGGATATAAAATTTCAGGAGGAGAAAACCATGCAGTGTTCGCTTGAGAGGGAGCTACACTTGCATGCAGATGAGGAGCTGTTAGTTCCTAAGGAGGAGCTTCCGGATGTGGATCAGCCACAAGAGGAGGTTCAAGAGGTGGAAGAAACCACCCATGCAGCGCCAACCATCAGAGGGCGCATGCGCACTACAGAAGCTGAGCGACTGGCTCGGGATGCAGAGAAGGTTGTAGGACCACCTACAGCACAGCGCAGACAGAGACAGTCACCGGATCAGTACACTGGATACATGGCTCTTGTGAGTCAATGTGTTGTGACGAAGCCATCCTCTTTTGAGGAAGCCGTGGAGGAACTCGCATGGGTTGATGCCATGATCGAAGAATATGATTCGATCGTCAGGAACAGTGCATGGGAGATTGTCCCAAGACCGGTGGGGAAATCAGTGGTGGGTTCGCGATGGATCTACAAAGTGAAGCAGGCAGCTGACGGGAGTGTGGAGAAGTACAAGGCGAGATTTGTCGCCCGTGGCTTTTCACAGATCGAGGGGATTGACTATGAGGAGAATTTTGCACCTGTCGCAAGGTACTCTTCCATACGGACGATCCTTGCTCTCTCAGCGCAGATGGGGTGGTACATTCATCAGATGGATGTGAAGACTGCGTTCCTCAATGGAGTTATTGAGGAAGAGGTGTACATAGAGCAGCCTGAAGGTTTTGAGATCTTCAGCAGTGAGTCGCATGTGTGCCGACTCAAGAGAGCACCGTATGGGCTGAAGCAAGCACCTCGTGCTTGGTACACTCGGATAGACAGCTACTTCACCGGGCTTGGATTCTCCAAGAGTGAGGCGGATCCAAACCTGTACCAGATTGTGGTGGAGGGGAAGCTGTTGATCATCGTACTGTATGTAGATGATCTGATTTTGACTGGCGATGAGCAGTTGATACTTTCATGCAAGGAGGATCTTGCACGAGAGTTTGAGATGAAGGACTTGGGCATCCTTCATTATTTCCTAGGATTGGAGATTTGGCAGTGCAGCGGAGGACTGTTTGTTTCATAGGGCAAGTATGCCCGGGAGATTCTGGAGAGGTTCAACATGCAAGGCTGCAAGCCTGTTGACACTCCTCTTCCTGGTGGTTGGAGGAAGGAGGATGCTACTTCAGCGGAGGTAGTGGATGCCACTATCTATCGACAGTTGGTGGGGTCGCTTATGTATCTGGTTAATACACGACCCGATATATGCTATGCAGTTAACCATCTTTCGCAAGCTATGGTTAAGCCTACCAAGCTCTTTTGGAAGGCAGGCAAGCATGTATTGCGCTATATCAGAGGCACATCGGGATATGGTCTATGGTACAGACAGGAGGATGGAGTGAAACTTTCTGGTTTCACTGATGCAGATTGGGCAGGGAGCCCAACAGACCGGAAGAGCACTTCTGAAGGAGTTTTCAGCATTGGGTCGACAGCAGTTTCCTGGTACAGCAGGAAGCAGAGATCCGTGGCACTCAGTTCAGCAGAGGCCGAGTACATGGCAGCAAGTTTGGCTGCATGCGAGGCTATTTGGATGAGGAAGATCCTCGCAGGTTTGTTCAGGTTGCATTTGGAGCCTACAATGATCTACCGTGATAACCAGAGCTGCATCAAGCTCTCGGCTAATCCAGTATTTCATGATAGGTCCAAACATATCGACATCAGGTACCATCATATCAGAGATTGTGTTCAGCGGAGAATCATGATGCTTTCATATGTTCCCAATATGTTCCCACGGAGGATCAGGATGCCGACATCCTGACGAAGGCGCTCACCGGGAGCAAGTTCGAATTCCACAGAGGCAGGATAGGGATTGCAGATAATCCATATCTTGCTGAGAGGGAGTGTTGAGAATGCAGCAAGATGATGGAGCTTAGTGAAATGAAGTCGCCTTCACTAAGTGTGCCCGCAGGCAAATTCTGGCGCAAAGTCTATTTTTAGACTATGTCTATTTTTAGACATACGGAGCATAATTTGGGAATTCTACTTGGAGATTCTTGATGGATGCGACATGTCGGTAAAAATAGATGAGACCCTATTTTTTAGGACCCAGACTATTTTTAGACTGATCTCCTAAAAATATGGAAGTCAAATATTATTTTCCCTTAATAATATTTTGACTATAAACAGCAGTTTACTCTCTTGGAGCACTTCAGTTCGAGTCATGGAGGTGGCTCATGCAACTGACAGAGGAATCACGTGGTTCCTAGGGTTTGATGGCATCTTGCATGGTTGACTTCAGTTGGACTTCAGTGGCAGAAGTTTTGGAGGAGTTAATGGGACAGATAGTGGAGTTGTGTTCTGTTTATTTTAGTTGAACTAGTTGAGATTAGTTTAACTAGCTAATCAATTAGTTATGAGTGGAGTGAATTAAATATTATTTAATTCATTAATTAGTAACTCATTATTAAACTCAAGAACACATCAGTTCACTACAGTGTATGATCAGTTCAGTGGAGACCAGTGAAAGAGGTAGATGAAAGGGTGGAGTTAGCTATCAGTTGTGACTATACTGTTGCTATTTGCAACACACATATAGGTGGAGTAAGCCCATGAGGATTGCGCAGTTCAGGCTGGTGGTTTATCTATATAAAGAGGCCATCCCATAGCATTGAAACACGCAATAGAGGCAAGGCAATTGGCGGTGAGTTTTGAACGAGTAACCTGTTCAAAACTGAGCTAGATTGTGAGTAACTTTATGAGAAAGTACTGAGTACTTGTGAGGAGTATTGTACTGAGTTTGTTACTTGATTTCTCCATTATAATATACACAATAGCTGCGGGGTTTTCAGCTATAAGCTTTCCCCATACATACTGTGTTAATTTGTATGATGATTTGATGTGTTATCGCTTGATTTTATTTCCGCATGTGTGATGATCTGAGTTGATCTGAGTGTAAGAGATTATGTGTTGCATATAAATTCGAATTGTATGTGATCATGATAGTCTCGGTGGATAATTAATCATTATTCAACGAATTTCTACAAAACATGAAGGAGTATTTATGTGTTGAAGTAACTACTATTCGATTCCCTTGGATTGACCTATGATTGACCTATGGTGCAATTGTGGATCCACAATCTCCATTTGTCAATTAAGATCACTACACTCGCCTCAAGGGGATAGTGGAGGTGCCACAACATTTTTGGAATTCCTATGGGTATTTGACAACCACATATTTGGTGATTATATTAGTTTTAAGTTATATATGTTACATAGTTTGTGTGTTCTAGTGTTTTTCCATGATGTTGAATTTATTTATGTATTTAAAAATTACAATTTAAATAAATAACATTGCAAACTTACCCAAAATAATGTTGCATGAAAAAGACCAAAAAATTTCTTTATTAATCTACATCCATTACAATTATAATAAAATCATTTTATTAAAATTACTGAGTTTATTAAAATATATTAAAATTATTGTGCTAAATTCACTTTTATTGAGAATATTATAAATTCCTTATTACCTTCTATACTTAATTTAAAAAAATATAAAATCATAAATATGAAATTACTTATATTTTATCTGAATGACATCCTTTTCTTGTACTTTCTTCAAAGAAATTAGTCTTCTCTAACCAAAATATTTTGTTGCCCATATTTATTTAGTAATGTTATGGCAATATTAACATGAAATTATAGTTATTTCATTTTAATGAAAATACATTTATATATCTTTACTTTTTTTCAATAATTTAGTTTTGTTTTCGTTAAGGAAAAATTGTAATTTCATTATGAAGATGAAAATTACATGCTGAAGGTGCCATTGGCATATGAAAAGGACTGTTTATTTAACAATCATACTTTCAAGGCAAAAACCTGAAATAGATGACCAAGCCCAAAATAGGCTGTAGCGTTTAGCATACATATTTATAAAAAAATGATATTAGGGGTTTATAAGCAGCCATTTTTACAAAATAACTCAATAAAAATTTATGAAAATCAAATTGTAGATGCGTAACAAAAATAAAAATCATAAAAGTAAGGATTGTTTTTGCAGTAGATCAATCCATCTTGTATAACATATCAAAAGCGGGGCTATGTCTTCAATATTGTGCTTCTTCCACCTGTATATTGTCCATGAACAATCTATTATAGTACTCATAGTGTTCATTGTCAACCTGCTCTGTAATTTTCCAAGTGCCCCAACCTTGTTGCATGCCTGCCTTCGATAAATCATCAGTGATAACATTTCTCTCCCTGTAAATATGACGACATGTAATATGATAAAAATTCCTTTTCAACAATAGATCTTCCTCCAGAATGGGTTTGAGTGTGTGCATGTGACAACTATAGTTTTCATTAAATAAATTGATAACCATACAAGAATCACCAAAGACCTGCAATTATTGACACCATTTTTCAAAAGCAAAGAGAAGTAGTAATTTTAAACTTAAAAGCTCAACATAGTTATCAGAGCCCTGACCCAATCCATTTTTGAGTTTGTAGGTGTGATTCTCATTTAATTCTAATATAGCATCGCCCTGACATATACCTCCAGCTTAGGAGGATCCGTAAAAATACACCCATTGGCATGATCTATCAACATGTTCTTCGACTATAAAATGCTCCCTGAAATTAGTTTCAACGGCAGGGATAAGTTCATATATAGCCACCACATGAGAAAAAATCCAATCAGATCACATTCCTTTATGTTGGAAGATCACATCATTTTTGATGAGCCAAATTACCTAGCTTATGATAGGGGAATATTTCTTTTTTTTTTGGAGGATATAGAATTCCACCAAGTTTTCCATGCATATTTGTAAGATGACCCTTGCCATTGAAATCCCATCAATAGGACATTGTGAAATAGTTCCATATTTGGCATGTAAAGTAACATGAAATAAATTATCCATAGTTTCCTTTGTGGATTTACATAGAGGACACCAACTAGGACCCAAGAAACTTCTCTTTTTGAGGTTTTCACTAGTAGGAATTTTTTTTCGGGCATGCACCATTGGAAAAGTCGATATTTTTCCAGGAATTTAAGCTCCCAAACTAATTTCCACCACTAGAAATATTTCATAGGTTATTTACCAATAATTATAAATATATATCCCATATTTGATGTATATTCCCCAAAATGGGAATGGATCCACTATAAATCATCCTCCATGTCTTGGAGTCTGACATAGGAAATATTTAGAGCCATTGTATAATTTTTCCACTGTTGATGCCAGACTTCAGGTAAACTTAAATATTAGCGACCCAACCAACCTTGTGGCCACATGGTCACGTTCTCACGTTCAACCACCTGATTTAAGGTTATTCTACCCCTTGTTACAAGGAAATCAGCTAGATCCTATGGTGACTAATAGTTGTCCCCACAACTTACCCATGGATCTTGAACAATCATCACTCTTTCCCCTGAGCCCACTTTCCAGGCCAATTCTCTTTCTATGATGTTAAAGGAATAAAAAAAAATTCCATACCACTGATACATTTGATTTTATCTTGATGGGATTCCTGATCCAATCCTCTAAATAACTAAGACAAATATATTTCCTAAGATCCACAGACTTCTTATGGAAATTAACCACCATCCCACCTTAGATGCTAAGGCCTTCAATAAACTTGCCAAATTCTTTAGTCCCCATCCACCACATTTATTTGGAAGCACAATACTTTCCCATTTTACCCAGTGAAAAAATTTCCCTTCCTTGGATCCCAACAAAAGAGATTTGCAACAACTTATATGTAGCGAATTTAGGGTCCTTTTGGGGATCCAAGACATGGACATCTAGAGGACCGAGTGTTGATGGTGCTAGAAATGTAGAAACCAATGGGGTCTCGTTGGTATGAAGTCCCAATTAGACATCACACCGTTTAGAGTAGGAGCCCAAAATGAAAATACGATCGGTTTCCATTACTATTAGGAATCCTCCTTAGTTGAAATTATTAACATAAGACGTTATGCAAACAATATTTTAAACAAGAAAGTAAGTTGAAATTGTGAGGCATACAATAGTAATATATATAAGATAATTTATTGGCAAGGAAGGAGCAAGTGAGCCTCTAGAGGTTATATAATAGTACTATCTTAAGCAAGACACATAATAGCATGAAAGAATCGTTGATTAACTTGAAAATTTGTTCATAAGTTAACAATGATAATAAAAGTAATTAACAATGCACATTCAATAAGATGCATGCCAAATCCAATGAAATAATTCATTTTCATTAGTATGTGTTAACATAAACATACACCGCATACAATGATATAATAGTCTTACAATCATTCATGACATATGCAAGAAAGTGCGTCGACTCAAAGAGACACATCTATTAAGTGAAAGTCGAAAGATATACAATTACAATGCTGACACACTAGCCCCAATAGTGGGACATTAAGTCACCACTTGCACCTCCGAAGAAATATCTTCTCTCCTATGCCAAGCTAGAGAAGCTAAGTTAAAGAGTTCAAGTCCCAAAAGTCCTTTTTCTTGAGTTATGAGAGTGTATTTATAACAATTGAGGTGACTCTCCACCTCCTATGTGAATCTTAACCTCCCTCATGACTCTTGAGCTTCTATTGTGACTTTTCAAATTCTTAAATGACCTTTGAGCTTCTAAATCACTTTATAATTCTATAGTGACTCTTCATATTCCATGTTGGACCCTTGGTATTCCACACTTTTACATTTTATCATTTTTAAAATACAAAAGTTACATCCACAAATGATGTGGCAAGACATATTGATGCATATGACATTGTAATGATATTTGTACTAGCCATAACTTGGAAATTGTGACACGAAACTTCATGATAATGTGGCAGTGCCAAACTTCTCTCTTTGCTTATTTGAATTTGACTTCTTCATTGATATATCTTTACTTCTTCTTCTTCTTCTTCACCCTCCAAAGGTTATAGGTGAATTTTGGAACCTTCCATGTCAGTTTCTTTGTCTTAATCCAAAATTCCTTTGTGTTCTTCACGATGGTTCTTCCTCTGATCCTTCTTCACAAGTACCTTCCTGTAGCCTCTCCTTGATGTCCTCTCTTTAGCATTACCCTATCATGTTGTAATAGTGATACCTACAGGTGGAAACCACTCATGCCAAACCAAAATTAGTCCAAAAAACATATATTCTACATCTTGTTGCTCATGGAAGATGTTGATTAAGATGAGGCAAAATGCAAGGATTTTGAGCGATAAAGGTTGAGAATTGCGCAGTTGAGGGATGTAGGACCTTAGGGAAGCCACAATACTAACTAAAACTATGAAATGTGTAGTATAGGAGTTATTGACAGGGCTTCTTTCACAGTGAGGGATTCCAAGAGGCAAGGTACTGATATTGCTAACTAGTGAAGTACAATGAGGAGTGCCTAAGGAGAAGGAGACATGGATTGTGAAATTGGACATCACAGGGATTTGGAAAGGCCTCATTTTTTATTGGAATTACAAAATGCACAGTAGGAAGCAATGCACAATGATTGGGGACATGCTCAATGAATTGCACAGTTGAGGAGCTCAATAACTTAGCAGCGACCCCTTACTCACTAGAACTACGCAATGCAAGTTACAGGAAGGTAGGCTTAGGAAACTACGTATTTGGGAAAATTAATGACACAGAGAGGCATGAATTCCCATTGCAACTACGTAGTGGAAAATTCTAGGCAAGAGAGGATAAGAATTGCATATTTGATAGAGTCATGAAACTAAATTGATGGCTTAAGTTCCAAGGTTGCTCAATGTGCTGATGGAGGAGGGAGACTATCTTCTAGGACTACGCAACGTGTAGTTTCAAGAATTAGAAGGGATTCAATGTGGTATGGAAATGCGCAATACATAGTTCGAGGAGGAAGAAAGGTTGTATGAATATTAAGCAAGTTGGGAAGACAGTGAAGGCTCCAAAAATGCTAAGAGTGGGATCAATGAGGAAATAGAGAATAAGACATGCAATCATGTCATGAATTGATGATATCACACTCAAATAACATCAACACATGCCATAGAACTCAAAATTGGTATGCATACCTTGAAACAACAACAAATCGACACTTATTTTTAAGTGCGGTAGTTAAAACGTCTCTTTGCGACACTTAGAATACAATTAACCATAAGAGTGTTGACTACAACAACTAGTGTGCTATGTTGTGGGAGAATGTATAACGCGTATTATTATGATATATATGATCGACTACTGTAGATGAATGTGCTAGAGTGACCTCTAGTGATGCAATAAGATGCAACACATGTAGGAATGAAATAATCAAAGGTGACAATTATGATAGTAAGAAAACGTGAAAAAAAACACTTACAAAATCTAAATAAAGTGAAAGAGACACATGCTATAACAAAGAGAACACAAAAGAATCACTTTTGAAAGTGAAAGTAAGCAAAAAATATAGTCTCAAAAGTGAAAGAGACACTAATGAAAACCAAAGCACACAAAACCAACAATTGAGAAAACTCACCCGAGTACTGATGGTACAATCACAACTAGGAATGAGAGAATTTGTTAATTGAAGATTGTGCACTTCCCGTCCATAGGGACTGCACTATCTCTGTCTCCAAGAACTGCACAATAACTGTCCTCAGAGATTGCACAATCACTATCTCTTGGGACTGTGCAGTCATCTTCCACAAAGAACTACATAGTCAATGTCCTTAGCATCTACGCAGTCACTATCATCTACCTCTCTGTAGTCATAGTCATCAAGGATTGTGCAATGCTTGAATTGATAGGGTGTACATTGAACATTGGGGTTGCTTGAAAGAAGAGTGCTTGTAAATGCATCGAAAGCTAAGCATGTGTAAGTAATTTACTTTGACAGTTAGAAACATCAGCTAACCATGAAGAAAATATGAGTAATCAAGGGACGACAAATCATAGGAGCACAAGTAGGCTCCAAAATTCAAGTGTAGGAAAAATTTTGGAGGGTGTTTGTTGTAGTGACAACACTTGGAGACACACTGTAAGAACTCAAGCTTCTCTGCTTAGGTCTACCTTTATGCATAGGGTCTAGTCTTCTAGGAAGTGTTGATTCATTGTGTGGATTTCTTTGGCTTCCCCATTTAACCCAATTATAGATATATTCTCCTCTATTCCATTTTTTCAGTTCAAAACATTAACAAAACCTGTGGAATCACAATTATTTCAACCTAGGATAAGGGTAATATATAATCATGAGTTTAATATGATCAAAGTATTATTTTTCATCTCCAGTGGTTCTTCATTGCCAATGAGCATTTTCAGTACCCCTATGGAATCACTACAAGAGCACAAGTATTGCTTCGATGTCAACGAGCCTATTCAATACCCTTAAGAAGTTGACTTCTTCACCTCTTTGTTTAGGAATCCTTTCTCTTCTTTAACCCTTTACTTTATTTATTTCTTTATAACTTTCAATGTGCTTAAGAAATTTTGATTTTGCTAGGGTGGAAGAGGGATCCCGACTTCTTGAGAGCAAGGGAGGTTGTTACTTTAGAGAAAATTATGTATACCTCTTTTGTCGATATGTTTTATATTGATTTTCCCCTTTCCCTTCTCTACTTGATTTGATCAACAATAAAGACACGAAAAAAAATGAAATAAGATCAAAATAATAAAGCAAATGGAGGCTGAACTTAAAAGCAACATACAAGACGAGAAGAAAGAGAAAGGAAAATACAAAAAATAGATGTAGGGAAAAATGGATGGTGAATGCAATGTAGAAGAAAAATAAAATGCAACCAGACCTACTCCTAATCTAACTGGATAGAAGGTCGGGACTAAGTGAAGTGAAATTTCTAGTGTAGCCACAAAATCTAATCCTAACTTGCAAAAAAAAATATACGAGCAATTAAAACAATATAAACATTGTGCAAAAGCAAATATAACTATTTGAATATCTAGCACAAGAAATTGAAGGTCTTTCCTGTCAGTAGAAAGATGTGCCATAAAAACTAGCTTTAACAACTCCGCAACCTTACCTTTTCGATTGGAACCACAATCAAACAAACCTTGAAGGATTCTTGTGAATGTACCTTCATCTGTATGATCATCCTTAGCAAACATCAAGAAAGATCAAAGCTTATTATTAATGACATAGATTTCTAAGTAAGATGCTTCCAGGAAATTATAAATTTGATAATGAAATACAAAAAAATCCTCTTGAAAACCCGAAAATCCTGGAGAAAATTAATTTTCAATTAATGACACAAGATCGAGGGGAGAATCTTGCAAGGGAAATTGAATCTGATCATGTTCAAAAGGCTCGTCAAGATCATGAAGGGATGACATAACCATCAACAATAACTGAAGTGCTTCAACTATTTGACAAGTATCTGAAAATAAAAATGATGAATCATAGGAATTTATGGCCTTAATGGATTGAAAAATGTATAAAAATTATCATTAGATACACTCGTGGGAAAATAATTAATTTAAAGACGAGTGTTAAGTCCAATGTTATGATCATATGGGTTGATTAAGACATAAGATTATCCATTATTTGAACATAAAGATGGATCAATTTGAGCAGCTTCACAAATGATTTTAATAATAGAATGATTATCCTAATAGGTTGAACAAAAAAATGCACTCCCTTGTGTTCGATAATAATAATTAAAGATGAATGATAGTATAGGAAATACAGTAAAGAATTCGATATACAATGGGTCAACATGTGTTGAATAAGATCCAACCTTTGTATCAAGTTGGGACATTAATCTGTCAAGAAGAGGAATTTGGTTCATCAATTAACTCAAGCATTCACTAACACTCAAGTGTATATCTTGTGTCAGAAGGAGAATGATTAGAATCACAATATTCACAAGAAGGACAAGGAGATGGTCATTCTTAAGAGAATATGACATATGTGAATCCTTTGGCCGATGAGAATACTTTTCATGATAATTAAAAGGTTAAGCTTAAGAATTTTGTGCATCCATTGATGGTGTCCATTCCAATCCCGAGTTCAATGAAAGAGGTTTACATGAAGATAAATTAACAAAATCATTTATCCGATCAAGAACCCAATCTTGAAGATTAGAAAAAAATTGTGTCATAAAAACCCAAAATTTATCAAGAATGAGCCTGCATCCTTTGAAACAATATAAAGAAAAGAATTTTGTGAGAAAACACAAATCTGACATAGTTCATGGGTCTCATAAGGATTGTGAGAACTTGCCATAACCATTAATGGTATTTGAAGTGTCTCGAATCCTTGACAAGTCCCAAAACTTTGAAATGTTGGATAAGTACAATTTGAGAGTTGAGTAAGATTGTGCATTGTATCTAGACAACTACTACGAGTTACAACAATATCACTATTATATGAATAGTAGCCATCTACATCACTGGTTTTATCATATTTTTCCAATTTCAACAAATAGATTACTCAAGTCATAATATTCTTCTAGTTGCACATCTAAGGACGAATAGATTGGATAAATATCATGAGTAGCATGAACTAAATATTTGTCCTTATGAAAAACAAGAGATTACAAGGAATGGGATGGATGATCAATGATTTTATTGTTCTCTTCTTCAACATGAATAACCTCACTATTTTGTTTCAATTAAAAATTTTTCTGATTAGATGGGATATTTGAAGAGCCTGGCATATTTTCATTATAAGGAATAGGATACGAGGAATAGTGAGTTGAAGAGGAAATTTCCATCAGAAAATCAACTTTGACAGAATCATATTCTAGATATAAATATTTCAAATCAAAATCTTCTTGAGAAACTGAAAGATCAACCATTGCACTTTAGCATTCAACATCATGTACATCCATTGGGTCATCATTATCAGGATGATGGTTTCCCAAGACTTTAGATTGATTAAGAAAATTGATTTTATTTGATTGAATATCGATATTATTAGATTCTAAATCATCCAAAAATGGATGAACATCATCTTCACATAGAGGATTTTGAAAAAGAAGAAGAGAGATTGAGAGAATACTCACCTTTTTTCTCCTCTACCTGTGAAAAGTGACTCCCTTGCTCCCGATCATTGCACGATCATTGTTTGGATTGGAAAATTGAAAAATTAAGAGAGTTTGAAAGAAAATGATCAAGCAGGTTAAGAGAAACGTATCATGAGAAAAGGATGATAGAGGATAACAAGAATCCCTTGAAGAAATCATATTTTCAACCAAATCATATTCAATATTGAAGTTGCAAGTGTTAATGTCATCTTGAAAAATCAAGGGATTGTCCTTCACCCTAGGATTCACGAACCATTCAATATTGTCCTCAATTGGATCTAGATCATGGGAAGTGGTTGAAGGTTGAAAACATGGATTAACAATTTGATTACCATATTTCCCAATTCCAATATTGAAAGGAGGAGAGGGAATAAAAGGAGTTATAGGTTCCTCCTCTGAAATTAGAGATGTGCCATGATTAATATAAGTTGGAAGAGAAAATTCATCTAGGGGTTCTGATTTGAATTGTTTCAAAGAGATTTGAACCAAATACTGAAAATTTTCATCCATGAAATCCCAATCCACATCTTCTTCTGAAAACTCATATAAAATATGAAGAAACCAATTAAGAAAATCCTCTAATGTTTCATTAGATTTAATTGTAAGTTGATTGATACTTTTATATACATCTTGATAATAATACCTGTCAAAGGCTTCATGAAGCTCCTTAACAATTTGTTCAAATGAATGGATGGAAGCCGCTAGTAATGTATGACACCATTGTTTGATACGACCTTCAAGGGTGAGGATGAAAAAAATTGTCTAAACATATTTACAATGAATTCCATTAGAGAGACAAAAATGAATGAATCGAAAGAATTTCCCAACAATAGTTAGTTCACCCTCACCATAAAACTTAAATTGAGACAAGTTATTGATTATTCTCATGGAGATTTTAAGATCTACTCTTTTAGAAAAGCACTTCGAGATTATGATTTGGGATTGATCCATTCAGGATAAGGGATTCAAAAAAGTCTCAACGGGCTCAACTTGTCATTTGGCCCTCCTTCTAGTGCCAATTGTTGACGTTGTTGGAAATCCGTCAACCAAGTGGTCTCCCCGGTATGAAGCTGAATTAGACCGCACAACGTTTGGAGTAGGAGTCCCAAACGGAAATACGACCGGTTGCCACTGTATTTATGAATTTTCCTTGGCTTCAATTATCAACATAAGGGATTATGCAACAATATTTGAATTAAGCAAGTAATCTGACACCATGAGGCATAAAATTGCAGTGCATATATGGTAATTTCATGACAAGGAAGGAGGAAGTGAGCCTCTATAATAAAAGTAATAGTAATATCCTAAAAGAGACACATGAGAGCATAAGAGGATCGTTAGTTAACCTGCAAATTAGTTCACAAGAAAAAAATGATCATAAAATCAAGTAAAAATGCACATTCAATAAGATGCATACCAAATCCAAAGAAATATTTCATATTCATTACTATGTGTTAACATAAACATACACTACAAACAATGAAAGAATAGTCTTAAAATCATTCATGATATATGCATGAAAGTGTGTCGGATCAAAGAGATTCATATATAAAGTGAAAGTACCAAGATATACAATTACAATGTTGACACACTAGCCCCAATAGTTTGACATTAAGTCACCACTTGCTCGTCCAAATAAATATCTCTCCTATGCCAAGCTAGAGAATCCAAGGTGTAGAGTTCAAGTCCCAAAAGTAATTTTGCTTGAGTTATGAGGGTGTCTTTATAAAAAATGAGGTGAATCTCCACATCCCATGTGACTCTTGAGATTATACTATGAATTTTCAAATTATTAAATGACCTTTGAGCTTATAAATGACTTTAGAATTCTCTAGTGACTCTTCATATTCCATGTGGGACCCTTGGTATTCCACACATTTTACATTTTATCATTTTGAAAATACAATAATTACATCCACAAATGATGTGGTAATGCATATTGACACATATGACATTGTTATGACATTTTTACAAGCCATAACTTGGAAATTATGACATGGAACTTCATGATGATGTAACAATGCCAAGTTAGTCTCTTTGCTGGTTTGATTTTGACTTATTCATTAATAGATATTTGTTTCTTCTTCTTCTTCACCCCTCAAAGGGTCTAAGTTAATGTTGGAACCTTCCAATTTATTTTATTTGTCTCAATCCAAGATTCCTTTATGTTCTTCGTGATAGTTATTCCTCTGATCCTTCTTCACAAGTGCTCTCTTGTAGCCTCTCCTTGATGGCCTCTCTTTAGCATTACACTGTCATGTTGTAATGATGATTCCTACATATGGATACCACTCATGCCAAGCCAACATAAGTCCATAAAACATATATTATACCTCTTGTTACTCATGGAATATGTTGATTTACATGAGGCAACATTCAAGGATTTTGAGGGCAGAATGTCGAGAATTGCGCAGTTGAGGGATGTAGGACCTCAGGGAAGCCACACTACTGACTATAACTACCCAATGCATAGTAAAATATGGATTGAAATGGATTCATGTGTAGTGATGGAGTCTAGGAGGCAAGGTGCTGATCTTTCTTACTGATGAAGTACAATGAGGAGTGCC
>CM076579.1:573104075-573231857 GCA_034641835.2 Pinus albicaulis
AATTTAGTAAAGAATTCAATTGTACACCCGTCAGAGCCTAGGATTCTATCCCTTTGTAACCCTTGCAAAGCTTTCCCTAGTCCCCCTTCTAATATAGGATCCATTAGGGATTGATTAGCTTCTCCATCAACATATTTGTGGAAAAAATAAGCAAGATTAATCACTTTTGTGAGCGAGGCATCCTGAGGTGCTCTAAAAAGGGGTCGACAATTATTTATACCCATCCTAGCAATATTCCTAAAATTTGTGGCCCTTCCACCCTCACAGTCATCTGATTCCCATATAGTATTAATATCCCACCAACCTCTAGAAAATTGTTGGAAGAATTTGGTTTTTTCACCCCCTCCCTGCAACCATACTTCACTACTTTTCAGCCTCCAATTTTATTTCATTTCCTCCAAACTTATTCGCATGCAAGCCTCCAATTGAATAATATGTTGGTTGGATTAAATCAACTGATACCCCCTTAGAAGGATCTTATAACAACTCCAACTCTTGGTAAATATTTTTCAGAGCCTCCTCATCCTTCAGGGATTTTTCCTTTTCCCATTCCATCATGACCCTTATTAATATTTTGAGTTTTTCAACAAACTGCACAACAAATGATCCTTCCCTATCTAGAACATAATGGTGTCAATATTCCCTTACCAGATTTCTGAATGATTCATCCTTCATCCAAACATAGTTGAACCTGAACAAAGCTTTAGGTTTTCTAATGCCTCACTTAATTTCGAGAAAAACGGGGTGATGGTTAAAACATCCTCTCAAACCCACCCATTGGTGGAAGAGGGGGATTTTTCTAGTAACACAACATTCACCATAAACCGACCAATTCTATAGGTAATCATAACTTCCTCAACCCTCTTTTTGCACCAAGCAGGATTAAGTTTTATCATATCAATATTTATGAAATTATGCAACTCTAACAAATGAGAAAACAAAACTAACAATGGATCTAGGTGGGCATGTTCTACCCAAATCTCAGACACCCCCAAAGAGAAATTAAGGTCACCCCCCACAATCAAGTTATCAACTTGTATAAACATAAGATTCATCATATTATCCCAAAAGGTTGCTCTATCTTGGTAGGTACCATATATATTAACCATATTGAGATTAAAAACAAAATCAACAACAAAAATATCAACGGTTATGACTCCTTCTCGCCCCTATGAATTTAACACCTTAATATATTTTTATTTAAATCCAATGTCCAATCTGTCAAATCTTACCTTAGAATTGACAATAATAAAGGACCATCCCAAAATCAGTGTTTCCAACACCTTCACAACCTCATCACTTGCACCTAAGGTTTCTTGAAACAAAATGACATCTAAATTCTCTAAATACACCGGTCGCTTTAGGGTTAGGCATTTGGAGGGGCTAGCTAACCCTCTATAATTGAAAGGTAAACACATAATTATGAACCAGTGGAATAGTTTACATTGCTCTAGGAACCCCTTCCATATATCATTTTTTTGTAGTTTTTATGTCCTAGATATCTTGCAATTTATATTTGGAAATATGGGATTGCTTCCCTCTCGGTTTCTTGAGGAATTTCGATGGAGAAGGAGGCTGAAGGCCACCCATGGATTCTAGGGGATTGGGAAGTTTTGATTTGGAGCAAATATTATCTCAGAGACCCAAATCAGAAGAGGACGAGGAATCTCAATTGACATAGAGGGAGGGGGAGGGTTCCATATAACATCACAGAGGTTTATAGGAAATGAGACAGTGAACTGAACTAGTGCAGGGAACCGAAACTATTTCACCCATCGATGAAGAAGGACTAGACAAGGAAGAGGAGTTCATAATGAGAAAGCACAATGAATTAATAATCTGAATGAAATAGGGTGAGAATATGAGGAAATACATGTCACACGCAGTAGGAAAGAGACCTACTTCATGGATGGAGAGGTGGATGCACACACCTTAGATTGTTTCAACCTTGTGTCTTCATCCATAAGGTTGAATTTGGGAATAGTTGAGTGAAAAATGTTTGGATACTTCCTTGAAATCTTCATAGATCCACCCTGAGCTCCCGTTGACAAACTTGCTGACAAACCCTCACCTTGAGTTTTCTTACCCTTTTTCCCCACATAAGGAAGAACACAATATTTCAATACATGTCCCATCTCGTGGCATCTTTGACATTGAAATGGAACTCCTTCATAATCCATAATTTGTTATGAACCATATCGCGGTACTAAATGTTTAACTTTTCTCATACCCTCCCTAGTATACAGATTTACCAGAATGCATCCATAAGCCATATTCCTCGTGTCTTCAAATGATTTGTCAGCCTCCATAAAATTTCCTAGTTTGTCTTCGATGAGACAAAAAATGTCATGGGTCTATAATTGCATAATTAAACCTGGGATTCGAACCCACACCTGCCCAACCCCTAATTGTACCCTATCTGGGTCGAATAGGGGAGACCACTTCTTAAGAAATATCAACACCGACTCAATACAAAAAAACCCTGATAATGTCCAACTTGCCTCTGACTCCGCATTGAATTAGAATGTGAACCACCCTTGTGTAAGAATTCAATCCATCGAAAGGATTGACAATTCCTTCCACAAACCACTTTATCATATTCTTTCAACTTTTCTGCTAAGTGATTTATGCCATAGAGTCCAGACCCGACCTACTAGCACACACCTTGATGTATCGATGATATCATCAAACTGAACCCCTTTGGGCCAAGAACCAAATTCTCATGAACTGCTCTAACCCTAGTGCATTCCACTTTCTTACCTTTTTTCTTTTTCTTCCTTGCATCCTCAGAACGTGAATTTAAAACCTCCAGTGAGGGGGCCTCTGGCTTATTTCTATACCCTAGAAACAAATCCCTTACCAAACACCCAACTAAGGAAGGTGCTCTAGCTTCAAACCCTAGCTACCCAACATGGTATATTCCCATGTTGATTGTCGCTTCGTAAGATACTACTCCTTCACTATAAGCATCAAGTGTTGAGCATACAAGAACCCTGAAACCATCATTATTAAAGGGTATTTTACATCTATTCTCAACAGGGAGAAACACTTCACCAAAGAAAAAACTAGCCTCATAAAACCTTTGAAAACCTAACCTTGCCAGTTCCTTTGGGATACCCATTGTGGTCCCTTTTCCATCATGGTTGTCCAGATCTACACAGTTAACTACAAATTACAAAAATTCATCAAGTGTGGTATTCCTCGAGTCATCATAGTGATTACCTTCCTAATTTAACCATAATTTATTCTTAAACCCAATCGATAAGCCATTGTTACCTACCATTAATCCTATGTATGTCTCATACTGAGTGACTGAAGAGAAATAACTCAAAGTTTCTGGATAAGATAGGACCACCTCCAAATATAGAAGGGAAGAAAAGATCCCATGATCAGGGGATCTAGGTGTAACTCTTACTTTCATTGCTAGATTATTAGGTGGAAAATCCTCCTAGATGGACACAATATTGAATGGGATCGAAGAATACTCAATAGTATCGTCCATACCACTTTCCACCCCCGGCAAAACCCTAGAATTCTATAATATCACCGAGAAAGGTCGATGCAATTACCAAAAACACCTTCCATCCAAATATATCGTCACTATTCTACTCCATCCACAGATAATATCGACCTCCCCCTCCTTTGAATTAGGTCTTAATCGAAAAAGGGGTTCAAACGAGAAACCATAATCCATTCCTCCCAATCAACATACATTCTTTACGTAATAGTCATTGACTTTTCAGATGGTATTCATTAGTTAGTGGAGAAAGATAATGTCCAATATCCATCATCAAAAAGAAATTTGGCCATCATATCCAAATCCTGTAGTTAAACCTAGCCGTAGGGTCAATTTAGTTATAGTTAATATTTTACTATTTTTATGTAGATATACATGCTTAGTTTAAAATGGATTTTTTAGAATTTTATTTTCATTACAAATAATTATTAGTTAGGTGACAAGGATTTAACCTGCATCCAATATTATAGAATATTCTTAGTAGTTACATAAATAAAAGGTTAAGATTTATCTACAAAGTAGTTATGCCCTCTTAGTTAAATTGATTTAAAAAATGGCATATGAACAAGTGTTATAGAGGGAGTTATCATTTTTTGGGATGGGGTATTGATAAGCCATGGTATTGGCCTATGATATTGTAATAAAGTATATTTACAAATTAAGGATATTCATGGTAAAGTAGGGATAAATATCCATAGATAAGAATTTGTCCTATATTTTTTTAAATGTATATATGTTTAACTTATTTTTTAATTAATTTTTATATATAAAAAAAAAATTAACTGAGTCGGTTGCTAGTTTATATTAAAAAAAAAGATAGGGAGAAGTACCTGTTACATCCTGATAATGAAGAGGATAGCCATGGAGGGGTAACATGACAAAATACCGAGCCTCCATTGTGGAAACTATTAGTACTATACTGCATTATAGATTCATTATATATTCTAACAAACTACGAAAGCATAAGTGCAAATTTAAAAGACATGAAAAAAGGAGAAA
Source organism: Pinus albicaulis (assembly GCA_034641835.2). NCBI lineage: Eukaryota > Viridiplantae > Streptophyta > Pinopsida > Pinales > Pinaceae > Pinus > Pinus albicaulis. The sequence goes on from CM076579.1 coordinate 573,108,592, forward strand.
GAGGAGGAACGAGGATTAGCCAATGCTGATTGGTCGACCAGTTGAAGCATATGTTTTGTCTTGATTATCATCTGGTTTGGTATTTTTTTCATTGTTTGAGCTGGAACTTGATGCAGAGAATTTGTCTAGCATGTATTTTAGGATCTGGAAGGATTCTTCTACATGTGCACAACTATTTGAGGCATTCATTAGCTGCTGCTAACAAGACTGAGCCTCTTGCTGGAGGAAGGAAGTATGCACTCGATGTTTTTTTTTCCATGATCTTCAGCTGACCATGAATTAGAGCCATCTCTACTTGAAGGTCTACACAATGGAAGAAATTTTCGCTTCTCATGTTGTCACAAAATGTTTGAGCCAAGGATCGAGCAGCGTTGAGAAGATGAATTGATGAACTAAGAAGGTGCACAGAGAGGTCGGGGTTGTGGGAAAACAGTGTTGAAGAGGCAGTAAATGAATTAAAATCTCTGAAAAACAGAGGGGGAAGCACAGGAGGGAGGTCCAGAATGTCATAGGAAATGTTAGGAAGTGGAGTAAAAATAGGGGCAGGGGAGACCAGGGAAAACACTACGAATGGTTTCTCGGGGGGATGGGTCTTGGGATAACATGAACATTGGTTCACCAAAAGAAGAGAGAGGAGGGGAATGTGGAGTGTAGTGAAATCACATTTGAAATATAATTGAGGCATAGCGAGGAGGGAGGGAAAATAAATAAGGGATACACAAGGGATTAATAGGAAAGGAGAAGACATGAGGTGAGAATCATGAGGGGATAAGGTCACGAGTAAGGCGTTGTAGATAGTATGGGGAGAATTTACTTACGCTGACAGGATCTTGTAGAGAATCATGCAGTCGAAGATTGAGGCAGAGATAGATATCGTGGAAAAGGAGAAAATGATGTGCCATATTCGTAGAATAGTTTACCGGCTGGTCTACTGCAAGATTTGTTATCTAAGATATCTACTTGCTTATTATTTGCTAAGATAATGTGAAAAAAGGAGAGATATTTCATATCTTTGCTCAGAATACGACATCTGTCAATGAGTCTTTAAAGAGAAATATTGGGAGTTTGCTTAGTATCTACCATCATATTAACAATAATTGCGGAATCATCGAATATCATAACATTTTGTAGATTTAAGTTCTTGATGATTTGGAGACCTTTGAACAAAACGTAGGCCTCAGCCCTGTTGTTTTACAAAGATCCAATCCCCCATTCAAAGGAAGCCAAAATGTAGCCATGTTCATTCATAATAAGACCTCCTACCCCAATTGTTATCACTCAGATTTTCCTTGAAGTTGTAAGAAGAGGAAAGAAACCCGAGGTAACCACTAACCAACCTTCAGATACAGAATCTAGCCAATCTGTATCCAGAGAGGGCTCTCTCTTTAAAATTTAGCTTTGTTCTTAGAAAGTTTTAGGCTAGTTATAAGTCCAAGAAATTTGGTTTGAATTTGAATGGTGGAATCCGCCAACTGAGGGCAAGATTGAGTATTTTTTTGGCCATTGGGCTATGGAGTCAAAAGGATGGTTTTACTGGATTAATATTCTACACACAAGATGGCTTTGCAGGGCAAGATAGCCAAACAGAGAACAATTTTATATCTTAAAGTGAATGGAATGGATTTTGAAGGGATGAAAGGCAATTAAGAATCTTTCAACATGTTCAAAAGAAAGGAAGCGAATGATTACAAATAAAGAGAAGTTAAGAATTCTTTACTATAGTAATCAAAATGTTTAAACCATCGAAACAAGAGCAATTAATAATTCATTGTTTATAACCAGTTTAGAAGAAAAAATTTAGAATAATCACAATTGAAATCAGAGTACACTTAAGCAATTTCTGATTTATTCATTTTTGTCAATTACTCAGAAATGGAACACAGTGAAATTATAAACAGATATAAAACTTAAAACACAGGATAGAAAGGACTTATTGAACTGTAGTCGGACACATGAATCCTGCAAAAAGTCTTGAGTTTCAAGTCATCATCCAGCAAACCACAAAGAAATTTCTCCAAAGCACTTTTATTTCAAAAGATCAATGTTACAGCAAAGTAGTAGAATCCACCATTAATAAGTCAATTGAGGGCTTATTTATATAAAAAATCATACAAAATATCTCTTTAACAAAACGAGATATAATCTAAGGTGACTCACTAATAAGTTACAATAAAAATAGAGACAAATGGTCTCATGGATAAGATAAGAAGTAATCGATGTTGTGCTGTTCCCTCATTTCGAGAATGTGCTGGAGGCAGGTGCTATTTTTTAGCTCATCGTTGTCTTTTCCAGTAATTTTGTTTTAACTGGCTTGCTTCACTGATACTCTTCGTTCCTACTGATACACTTTAACTGAACTGATACTCTTTGACCTTTCTTTGTCCTTTTATCCTTTATACTGTAGTAAATAGGAAAAAATTTGTATAAGGACAAATTTTACAAAAGTTCCAATAAATCTTCCCACCATTTCTCTTCTGCTATTCTTGTCCGTTGAAGCCTCCTTAAAGTTTCATCAGCCTCGGTATATCTGAAGAAATTAGGCTGATTAGGAAACAAATGCCTTACTTTATGTTCTAGATAAAATAAATTCTCTAATCTGTCATGAAGATTCCTTCCTGTAGGTAATGTTGCTTGTGATGAACTGGCTGAGGAATTGGCTAGATTGTGAGCATTTATGTCCAATTTTCTGACATAAGTTTCCAAGTCCATTATTTTATCTTCTGGAATTATAGGGCTAGGCAACCCTTTATTCAACAAAACATTGAATCTTTCTCTGAAAGCCATTATTTCTACCTGCATGTCAAAACACCTTCTTTCCAAATTTTGCATAAGAGTTCTTTTGGTGAAAACTCTTTTTATTTCTAAAATTGTTGCAGTTCTGTCCTGAATACCCATTTCTTCAAGCTGTTGTCTAGTTTGGGTGTCGAGAAACTGTATAAGCTGATTAGCTTCCTCAGGCCTATTTCCCAATTCTACCCGTGTTTTTTCAACTTCATCCAGAGCTGCTTTAACCAAATCATTTTGCTCATACATTATCTGAATTGAAGGCCAGCTGTCTTTTATTGATTGGATAATATTATTCCAAAGAATTTCATTTATTTCTCTCAAAGGCTTCTCTAATGTGAGATCCTTTTCTAATGCTTTAACCAACTTTTCCAATCGCTTGATTTCTCTTGATTTGTCAGCAACACTCATTTTTGAAAGATCATATCTCTGTTCCAAATTGATAAGCTGTAACTTGGTGTGCTGAAGTTCTGTTACTTGCAGTTTCAAGTCATTCATTTGCTTTACTAACTTTTCTGAATTCAAATTTGAAGTGTCTACCTGTTATGACTCCGTTGATTGACCTGTTGGCTGTGTACCTGTAATTGCCTTTGTTGTAGATGTTGGAAGAGCAGATTGTTTGTCTTTTAATGCTTGCTCCAGCTCTTTTTCTGTTTCAGTCAGTTGCTCGTTCATTTTCAAGAGCAACTCCATCATTTCCTCTTCAGAATTCTTCTTTATTACTTCTTCAGTTTGAGGATGTCTAGAAGCTGGCAATTTCAACTGCTTTCTCAATGCTGCAATGGCATCATCCTTTTTCTTTGTTAATGCTTCTATACCTTTGACATCCTTTGGATTGTGACCTAATCTAATTATTATTTCCTCCAATGTTTTTATTCTGTTGTCTTTTGCTTGAGAAGAAGCTTTTTCTAGTTGCAACTGTGTATTGGTGTTCTCTAAAGAATCCTGTAACTTGTGAGCTGCCATGGCTTTATCAGTCAAAGTGGAATAGATCATTTCCCCAGTCTGTTTATGTAATTCAATCTGGTCTAAAGGATGGATATCCTTTGCTAGGACTTCAAAGTTTGTCCTAATATAATCAACGGTTGTTTTGGGTTGTTGCACCTTGGGTTTGAAATGGCTCATTAACATTTTGCCCTGTTGAATGTTAAAAGCTGACATTAGTCTTTCTTGATTCTTTGGAGCCATTTTCAAATATTGATTATATACTTGCATTTTCAGTGGATCATTCCTGGCCTTGATATTGATAAATGTCTTTTTGATGTACCAGGCCTATTTTACTGGAGGTTTGAAAGAAGATATTTCCATACTCTTTTGCTTCTGTAATTCTCTCCTTTGTGAAGTAGTGGATGCTCCACTGACTCTTCCTGTTTGCTGAGTGTCTTCTCTTTCTTGGTTGTCAGAGATTTCCTGAAATGATTCAACTTCTGGAAGAGGATTTAATCTCTGCCTTTTAGTATCATGCTGCTCTGTAGATCTATCACCAGGGGTAGATGTTTCAGCTTCTCTCTTTTTCCCTTTTTCCATATTAAGAGGAGTTTGAAGATTGGCAATTTCTGTCTCATTGATCTGAACTGGAGTGATTTGTACCTGACCTTGTTCTTTGGATGTCTCTGGTTGATCTGTCATTGTGAACGTTTCAATTACTTGTATGTCCGGTTCTTTTTCTTTTCCTTTTGATTCTACTGCAATGTTTTCTTGTAACTCCTGCTGAATAATGCCAGTTGAAGAAGGGCCAACTTCTTATCTTGGCACCTGTACAAAAGAGTCTAGGTCAAGCATCTTCTCAAGATCTTTCATAACATTTCTCATATTGACCTGCCCAATATCATGCTCTATCAATGTGCCTTCTATCCATTCATCTGTATTAGCATATTTTTCAATCTCTGGAATTCTCTGATGGATGTATGGTGCTGATTTATTTTTCATTCTTTTATCACAAATGAAGTTGAATGGGTCATAAGGTGCCCAATAGAAACTCTTCTGTAATCTGAAATGGTCTTGTAATATCTTTTCAACTTCCTCCCCTCCATCCCTAGAGTTATAGATAAACGGACCTAATTGACTTTTGATCCGGAGTTGAGCCTTCTTCTTTGCATTACAAAAATGAATTATATCAGAGTTGTTCATTTGCCTGAAGTACTCTAATGCAAAGAGTCTCATGGGGACATATTTTGGCAATTTGAATGGACATAATTCACATCCATATATCCTAACTTCTGTGTGATTTTGGTACAAGTACCAATCACCAATCTTGTATTGTTTTGATAGCTGTAGAGTTTTCTTGATTTCATTGCTGAGTCTTGGAGGAGAAACTCCTGTCAACAAGGTGGTTGCAGGGTGTATGAAAATATCGATGAAATCATTATAGGAATAGGGAGAATCTGGATAACTATGGGTGATGGCTGACCAAAAGATAACAGACTTAGGATTCCCCTGGGCATCAAGTTTTTTGGTATAGAAAGGGAAATTTTCAGACTGGTAATATGTCATGAGGTGATAGATGACCGAGGAATATTTGAACACTTTCTCATTTTCCAATCTCATGAATTGATCATGGATTTTGTTGGCTATGTAAGATGCAAAGTCATACCTGACAGCAGGAGGTTGTCCAGGAGTAAAAATAGACAATAATACCAGAACTACATGGTCAACATATTCACTGGTATTAAAACCCATTATAAAAGATATCATTTCCAAAACAAGTCTACCCTCTTCTGTGAAAAAAACATAACCATAAGGGGGAGGGCATTTAGGCTTGTGATCAGGCAACATAAAGGTCTGACAGATGTGGCTCAATTCTTCATGGGACAGTTTTGTGGATTTCTCAAGTAGTTCTCCCATGGACAGGGGAGTGAGGGCTTGATTAGTTTGAAAATGAAGCATCTCATTGATAGACTGAGCAGTAATTGTGAAAAGGACATCTTGATTTGGGGATAAGACTGCTCTCTGGTTAGGATCATAATTGGCATGGCAAAAATGGATTATTTTAGGGAAAATATGAACAGAGGGAAAGAGATATCGGGGAAGATTAGATTGCCATAACCCAATAGTATCTAAGACATTCAAATAATTGTCTCTGCAGCGACAACAAATTCGAAGAGGACTATCACTAAAACTCAGGTCTTTGATTTGGAAATCCCTGTTGAATAATGATAAATAATCCAGGTCTCTATGAGGGGCGTTCAATGGGGCGACGTTTAAAGCCACAGGAGCTTCCATTTTTGGTTCTTGTGGATTCAAAAATGGAAATTCGGCTTATGGTGAAAGATTGAATAAAATTACAGGTTTCGACCGGAGAAACAGGTACAATTGCAGGTTGGGAAATCAATTACAGTTCTTCGGGATTAAGGAATGAACTAGCAATCAATTTTTTAACTCTGTTTCTGTAAAGAAAGAGGAAAACCGAGTTTCTTACAGAGTTCAGTGCTATTTTAGGGTAAATATCTGTTTTTGGAGGAAAGAGCATTTCGAACAGACGCGGGTGAGTGCGAATAATCTTCTGAGAGGCTCGACTGCAATTTTCTTTAACAGGATAAAAGTTGGCAGACTTCAGAATTTTGAAATTCAAATTTTCAGTGCGGAGGGTGTATTCGTTCAGTTTCGTGCAGAATAATGAAAAAGACACGAACTTTTGTTTTATTGGTAAAGTCAAACGGGAGGGAATTTTTTATTATTTTAATGACTGTCGTCATTCTGTATGGGAGGTGAATCACAGGGGGGATAGTGGTAAGCGGTTTTTTCTGCACCACTTATGAGCGAAGGCAGTTTCGGGCGGATGGGCAGCGAAGCGATACAATGCTTGACACGTAGCAATGGTATTATTCACAAACCACTTTTATTTCGCGCGTTATCTTCCGGATGGGGGATGGCCAGCGGAATTGATGCGAGCCGTTGATCTTGGGCGGATTGATCCAACGGTTGACAAGATATGGAGTTTGACGAATATTTAATGGGCGGGACTGACATGATTTTAATATGATTTAATCATTTTGGGAGGCGTTTGATTGGAGGGTTCGGTTATCAATTAATCTTAAGGATTAATTAATCCCATACGGAAAAATGGTCGGGAAATGTTAAATGCGCAGGGATGATTTATTCCAAAGTTTGGTTTTGATTAAACTTTAGGTTTATTTTTCTGTTTTAAACATATATACATATGTTTAAACCTTTTTCGTATATTTTTAATATATGGTAATTAAACCAATGTGATTTTCTTACCATAGGGGGCGGGAGTAGAATTAATGTCATATTTTTAGCCAAAAGGGTGTATATGGTGGGTTTTTGATTTGAATAAGTCGGAATAAAATACTTTTGGCTAAAATAGCTATAATACATGGGTTTTTTGGGAATATTATATGAAAAGGAATTATATACATAGGAAAAGGTGATTTTCATAGGGAGTTAATATATAAATTAGAATTAATATGACAAAGGGACAATGTTAACTCAAAATACTTAAATATAACCAAGAAAGTGAAGATTCAAAAGTAAATGGCATTATAATACTTTCATCACTTAGACTTAGAATAAAAAGTAATTTTGATGGCTTTTTATGAAATATTGAAGGATTTTCCTAAGTAAAATGGGATTTTACTTAGGAAAAGATTTTGAGGAGTGAATGAATGTGATAATGGATGATTTTCAAGTACTTAGGTCTTTTCAATTATTGGGCCGAGGGTCCGGTCCCTCCAAAAGTCAAGGAAATGCCTTGAGCCCCTTTAATCTTCAAATACCTTAGTGCTTAGGGAAATTAGTGAAATATTTAGGGAAAATGAGAGGGGAAATTAATAATTTGACTTTGCTCTTGTTGTGAAACTTTTTCCAATGTAGTATCTGCCTTTGCACTTTGTGATGAAAGTAAAATTGAACACATTTGGAAACATCAATCATCACATGTAATTCTGCAACAACATCTACCTACCCTACTTACTTTACCCTACCATTTTGTCTTCTTTATTAGGGTGCACTTAGACTGGAAAACCCTTATCAATCTTCTTTTTCTTTTACATGGCAAACCTATCTATTTATACACTTATTACATCCAAGGGCTCAGATTAAACTGTTGAGCTCCTTTTATTCACTCTACCTATCTACTTATCTGCCAAGATTAAACTGTTTAGTCAGATATTATTCTCTATTCTACAACATGAAATTGAAAAATGAATGAGTCAAGTTTAAACAGTTTGACTCTTCACGAATTGTGGCAAAAGTTTGAAAAGCTGCACACAATCTTTATTACAAAAACTGAAATAGTAGTGGCATTTAGACTTGCACACTTTCCTGGTCTATTTTTATTTTTTTGTGGGGTTCATTTCTTTCAATTTTCTGACCATTTTATTCTTTTCACCCTTTGATTTTTCTTTTAGGGTATACCCTCTTTACATTTTTTAGAATTTTAGAATTTTTTGATTTTTTAAGAATATGGAACACCTTTGCCCAGGAAAAGGTTTGAACATATTGCATAGTTCAATAAGTCAATCATGAAAAATGACACCTATTGGTATAGGAGTCTAACACTGGCTCCACTTGGGGATGGCTTTTCCTGGTGAAAAGTCAAGAACAGCAGGTCAGATGCCTCAAAATGCCTTTAACTGAACCATGAAATCTTCTTTTTCTGGTGGCTTTATTGTATATATGATAGTAAAACTTCTGAAGCTTAGGGCCTTCACTTCGGGCTTCAACTTCAGCAAGTAACCATCCAATAAAAACTGATGCATTAGAAAGGATATATTATGTACATGTTAAAAAAAATTAGAACATCCTAGTAAATAGGATCAAAGTAGTGTTTTAGCATTCGACCATTGACTGGTCCTTCCTCAGCTTCTGAACCATCCAAATTCTTCAAAAAATATGTGTTATTTCCTTGTAAAGCATGAATGATGTAAGGTCCTTTCCATAAGAAATCAAATTTCCCATGTTTCCCTTTATCTTCCCTTCTGGAATCCCATCTTAGAACTTTGTCTCCCAGTTGAAAATCTTCTGCTTTAGTCCTTTTGTCAAACATTTTCTTTAATTTTTCCTGCAAAACTTGGGATCGTTGATACACTTCTTCTCTGGTCTGCTGCAAGTGAATTGTTTGGTTTATTCTTCTCTAAATATCATTTGGTTCTACTTGAGCCTCCTGAAGTAACTTCATTACAGGAACTCCTAAAGATGATGGAAATATAGCCTCAATACCATAAACTAATTCATATGGACTGGTCTCAATTGATTTTTTGGTAGTAAGTTTGTCTGCCCACAATGCATTGGTAAGTTTCTTATGCCAATTCTTCTTATTCTCTTCCAATAATTTTTTAATGATATTAATGAGGCTTTTATTGGAAGATTCAGCCAGTCCATTACCCTGAGGATAATAGGCTATTGAATGGCCTAAAGTGATGTGATATTTATTGCAGAAACTAATCATTTTCTTAGACTTGAAAGCAGCAGCATTATCAGTTATAATTTTTTCGGGACAGCCAAATCTTGAAAGTATATTGGTTTCTAAGAATCTTATAATTACAGAATCATTGGCTTTTCTGGATGGGATAGCTTCAAGCCATTTAGTAAAGTAATCTGTGGCAGTAAGGATCCATCTGTGTTGCCCAAAAGAGGGGGGATGGATTTCTCCAATAAAATCTAGGCCCCTTTGTTGAAAGGGTCTCTCGGTGGAAATTGGTTTTAATGGTAAAGGTAGTAATTTTCTCTTGCCTTCAAAGATCTGACACTTATGGCAAGCAGTTACAAATTTCTTAACATCTGAAAACAAGGTTGGCCAATAAAAACCAGCCCTTAAGATTTTATCTGCAGTTGACTTCCAGTAGAGGTGTCCACCACAATCTCCTGCATGGAATTCATTGAGAACCTTGTCAGTTTCATCTTTTAATAAACAATTTAATAGAATTCCATCATGATTCTTCCAAAAAAGAGCATTATCTAAAATAAAATACTTTAAAGATGTCATTTTCAAAAACCTTTGTTTCATTTTGGATAACCCTAGAGGAGCTTGCAGGTTTAACAAAACATAAATGATATCAGTGTACCAGGGTGAGTCTAAAAAGGCCTGACTGATTTGTGGAGTCGCCATCTCCTGTTCGTCATCCAGTTCGTTAATATCCAGGGCTTGGCAATTTGTTTCAGTCATGAGTTGAGCCAAACCTTGACCTTTTATGAGTTTTGTTGGTTTTATTTCAATATCATATTCTAATATGGTAGCTATCCACTTACCTCTTTTGCCTTCAATACCATCTTGTGTTAAGATGTCTTTAACGACAACATTAGGTACATAAGCTATCACATGAGAATACAATATATAAACTCTGAAATCTTTAATTTCTTTCACAAGTGCAAAAGCCTGTTTCTCCATGATATTGTATTTCAAAGATGCATCTCTAAGTGCTTTACTAAAAAAGGCTATTGGTTTTTCACATCCCTGATCATCTTTTTGTAGTAAAATAGCTGCAACTGTATGTTCAGAAGCAAATGAAAAAATAATGAAATCTCTATCAAATTTTGGACTGGTAAGAACTGGTGTTCTTGTTAAAGCCATTTTGATTTCTTCAAATGATTGCTTGGCTTCTACAGTCCAGTCAATGCTTGAATCTTTTTTAAGCATGTTAGTAAGCAATCTAATTAATTCAGCTAAAATGGAAATAAACCTTCTCAAGAAATTGATCTTTTCTATGAAAGCTTGAAGTTCTTTTATATTTCTGGGATGAGGTATCTGCAAAATTGCTTGTATTCTTTCAGGGTCAATTTGAATGCCATCTTTAGAAATAATGTGACCTAGGAGCTTTCCTTCTTCCAAACCAAACAATGACTTTTTAGGATTTAAGGAAATACCATATTTTCTGCACTTTATAAACACTTGCCTTAGATGATCTAAATGTTGTTGATCTGTTTTGGAAAAAACTGTTAAATCATCTAGATAAATTACCAGAAAATCATGTATTTCTTTAGCAAAAGCAATTTCCATTGCTCTTTGAAATGTAGCTCCTGCATTCTTGAGTCCAAATGGCATCTTGACATATTTAAAAGTACCCCATGGTGTTGTAAATGTTGTTTTGTCTTGATCATCAGGATGAACCAGAATCTGGTTATACCCTGAAAATCCATCCAGAAGAGATATCCTTGAAGATCCCACTACCCTTTGTAGGATATGGTCCATTTTAGGTAAAGGATAGTTATCTTTTAAAGAAACTTTGTTTAAATTTCGCAAGTCAACGCATAGTCTAATCTCTCCAGTCTTTTTTCTTGTTGGTACTAAATTAGAAACCCATTCAGAAAACCTGATAGGAGCTATAATTCCTGCTTCATACATTCTTTTAATTTCTTTCTCAATTGAAGGTAGTAAAACAGGGTTGATCCTCCTAAGTTTCTGTTTGAAAGGTTTTTGATCTGGTTTCAAAGGTATTGTATGTTGAATTATTGATGTATCATATGATTTAAGATCTTCATAACTCCCCCGGATGCGGGTGTTCCAAGGCCGAATTAATGTGATGGGTTGGCGGGCTGCTACTCTATGCCGCCATCTGCCTCCTGGGTACGACGTGTTAAATGGCATAATGCCCAACGCAAACCACCATTTATCATCCCCTCATTCCAAAGCTGTTCGCCCTGCAAACTCTGGTTCTCGCTCGACTCCGGCTGTTGTGAGACATTCCTCCGCATGCTTGAGCGGGATTCACAACATGATGGCAGTTACGTTTTCTGATAGGTTTCGCTTGGGAAGGACGGCTTGGGAGCATGCTGTGGTTTGGCGCGCTGTGGGTGACATTCACTCGCAACATGTTATTAACCACCTGCTCTCGGCTCCCATTCTGTATCATTCTGTTGTCAAAAATTGCAGAGTCTGCAGGGAGGAAAGCGTCGACCAGCGCTTGATGCGTTTAATGAGAAGAGAGGTTCGTGGTTTGTTCAGCGCCTGGTGGAGTGTCGAGCAGTTGTTGCATTTGTTTTCTCTTCAGGGCTACCTTGCGCGGGTTCTCTCTGTGGTTTGGGAGGTTTTCAGGCATCCGCTTCATCTCAGCATGCCCAGGATTCGTCATCGTATGAGGAGCCGAAGGGGTAGCTCGCGGAGCCACCCTTCCCATGCCCCTGCCAGTCCTTCTCCTGACTCATCATCCTTTGGGGAAGGCTCGAGCCATTATCCCCGCACTCGTTCTGGTCGGGGGCGCTCTCATGGCTATCGTTTGTTTTGGGGTCCTCACACGCACCGGCCTCCTGCTTCCTATGCCCCAACCACTGGCACGGCTCGGTTCACTTTCAACAGCAGTCTCAACCGCCCTCGCATTACTGCCATTCTTTCGGTGGTCTTCCTTGAAGATAATGTTCCTGGGGATGTCTCGCTTCCTACTGCTCCTGCGGCGACTGTTTTTGCTCTGGACACTCAGTTTTCTGCTTTCAATCTCGATGATCGCAATTTCCAGGCTCCGCCTCCGCCTCGCCCTGCAGAACCAGTCTTGGATGAGGAAATGCTTTCCGCCGATCATGTAACCCAAGCGACTCATGACGAACCTGCTTCGGACATGCACGCCACCGGCTGGTGCAGAATCGAGGAGGAGCCCCCGGAAGATTAATTGGGTTTGTTGCCTGGTCACTTCTATGTCTCTGTTTCTCAAACCTTTGGGTTTTTTCTGCTATGGAAGTTTTGCTGTGTTTCTGGCCCTCCTTTGTATCTTTGGGGTCAAAGTATCCTTCAGAAAACTATGGTTATGTTCCCCTGCGTGGGCATCGACAGTTCACCACACTGTTTTTTCTGAATTTTCTGCCTCCTGGGCAGCTGTTTCTGACTACGGTCAAGATGTAATTTTACCTGCCTGTTAATAGATAATTTTACTTAGAAAAAAAAAATATCTTCATAACTCCAGGCAAAAACATCCTGGAATTCTTTTAACAGTTCAACATATTTAACTTTTTGATCCTCTGGCAGAGATTTAGATAACTTAACCATCTTAGGATTTTCTTGAGTTACTAAATTGTGTTCTTCAATGTCAGCTTTTACCGGTTCCATTTTGGGTTTTAATGGAATGTCATTTGAGTCAAAAAGATCTTCTAAAGGAGTTAATCCTTTAGGTAAATGATTATCTTTTAGATTGATAATTTCATATTCATCTTCTATGATCTCATCGATTTCCATTTGTTTCAAATCCTGCATATCTTTTTCAGTGAATGTGGTTGGGTTGAGCATGTGAATTGCAGTCTCTTTTGAAACATCTGTTTCTTGTTTATCAATTTGATCAGATTCATTGATTGTTATGTCTTCATCTATACTACTGTTAGAGAACTCATTTTCTAAGGTCAAAAAATTGTTAATCTGACTATTATTTACAAACACTTGCCAATTCAAGAGATTGTCCGGTATAGCAGGTCTATGTCTAATCTCAGCTGTGAACTGATGATTAGGTCCAAAAGGCAATTTACAGGTGCTAGCGAACATTGCAAGACTGTGAGCATGCAAATTTTGTTTTCTAGGAATTTTGGCAAGTTGAGCTTGTAGGAAAGTATTGAGAATTTCCACAACTGTTTCTCTGTATTGTTTTGATCTGGGGTCTTTTGTTGAACATTCACCGTTGATTTGTTGAATTATTAACTCAGAGTCTCCTATGATTGATACTCTAATTTCTCCTAATTTCTTGACATGTTTAAGCCCTAACAAAAGGGCTTCATACTCTGCCATGTTATTAGTGCATCTAAAGCTTAATCTATAAGCATGGCCTTCGGCAAGATCATTTTCAATGTTATGTATCCAAATTCCAGCCCCTGCTCCTAATTTATTCACCGAACCATCAAATTCTAAATGCCATAGAATTTCATGTTCATAATCTTCATCAACTGTTTTAACATGTTTCATAACAGGGAGTTGTGGTTTTTCAATTTTTTCTGGTATCTCTTGAATGTTTGGTGTTTCTTTGTTTTCAGAAATTTCTTCAACTTGAACAATAGATTTAGTTGCAGTTTCTGTTTCTGGTGCTTCTAATTCTGTAGGAAGGTCCAATTCAGCATTATAAAGGATGAAAGAGTCCATATCAGAATGAACTAAATAGACAGGGAATTTTTCAGGCTTCTCATGGCTACTGACTAAATATTTCATCAAGGTCTCTCTGTACAGTCTTTTTGGTTGACCAAAAACTGAAATGGTAGCAAATGACATATCTAGTTGTAGAGATCCTCTGAGTTTGGCACCCCAGGATCTAGACAACAACATACCATATTTAGGAGGAATATCAGCCACTACTATATCCATCAGAATATATTTCACAGGGTATTGTACCAAAGTGACACACAAATCTTTAATAAAACCTAAACATCTTACCTGACTCGAATCAAAAGAGAAAAGATCTTTATATGGTCTGGTAATGTCTAGATTTAATCTTTCCATCACAGCTTTTGGCATTAAATTGTGGGACGCTCCAGAATAAAGCATGGCGTTATGAAGTATTTTGTCATGAAAATTCAAGCTCACATAAAATGGAGGAGTTCCTCCACTTTCAGGTTTGCCATTAACTTCAGGACCAAAAAGTAGTCTGGGTTGATCATCAAAAACATTCACTGAATCGTCCATTCCAGTAATGTTAAGGGATCTGCTGATTTGGCTTCTATAGACATCATGTTTAGCTAATTCTGTTAAGGGAACAACTATCTTTAGTTTGCCTATTTCAGCTTCTAGATTGAAAGATTTTTCTGTTTGAGTTCTAGTGTTTTGAACAGTTGGATTTTCTCTATTTTTTGGATCTTCAGTGTTTTTCTCTTTTTCATGAGTTGAAGGTGTTTCTAAATTAACTTCTATTGGTTCTTCTACATCTCCTGCAGGAGGAGAAGTATTAGAAAGTTGTTTATTATTCAGTTGATTGTCAGACACATCTTCAATTATTGGATTAGGGGGGTTAGAATTTGCTCTGGGAAGAATTTGTACAGGAGGAGTGTTAGTTTTACCTTTGATGTTTTGTTTTACAGCTTTCTGTTTTCTATTCTCTGGCACATCAATCCGTCTACTTCTCAAATTATACTATTTATGAACTTCATAAATTGTTGTGTCATAACCTTCTTTAAAATCAAAAGTTTCTCCTGAATGAGTTTGAAATGTTTCAAGAATGTGATTTTCTTGATCATCTTGTGATAGGAAAACTTCTGGTTCGTTCTTGTTTTCAATCACATTATTTATTTCAACATCCTCAGTAGGTTCCTCAGAAGATGAACCTTCAACAAAATTTTCTTGGAATGGTGGCCTGATGTCTTGGTCAGGGACATTTTTCCCAGTATTTTGGTTTTGATTTCTTCTGAAGTTTGGGTTTCTAACAACATTTTGACCATCGCCAGAAGACTTTCTTTCGATTGTCTCTACTCTGTCTCCCAGTCTTTCATACCTTTAATAATTGCATCCAGCTTTCTTTCAAAATCCGAAGGCTCTTCTTTTATAGGCATCCTTATTTTAGCCCTAGCTCTAGCACGTTTTTCTATGAGGTTAGCCTCGACACTAACCACTATGCTTTGCATCTCTTCTAGAGTTTGGGGGGCTCTTTCCCTAAGTGAGTACGCTATGTCAGAGTCAAACCGATCAGGGAATTTAACTAGTACTGAATCAGGAGGTGGTCTGAGGTTTTGGGGGACAGCGTTGTAGGCTTCGTTAAATCTGATGATATAATCTTGCACTGTTTCATTAGGTCTTCTTCTCAATTTTTCAAATTATGATAGGATTTGAAGAGGGTCTTTCTTCTTCTCCCATCTATTCAAAAATGCCTTATACAAAGCTGGTAAGTCAGCTATACTGTTTGGAGCAAGGGCCCTTAACCATGTCCTGACTTCCCCAGTAAGACTCTGGACAGAAATTCTCATTCGGACATCATCAGTGTCAATTTCATAAAATTCAAAGTAATCAGTCATTCTTTTGGTATGTTGTTGAGCAGTATAAGTACCGGATCCATCAAAAGGGGTGATTTTACTCTGATAATCTTGAGGCAAAGCAACAGGGTTGCCTGGCAACTGTAATGGATCATATCTATTGGCCATTGGAAGGTGTAATGGAATAACAGGTGATGATGGTTTGGAAGGAGGTGGAGGAGTAGGAGGAGTCACTTGTGTTTGAGAAGTTTGGGGAAAATTAGCTGAACTCAGGGAAGCTGAAGTAATTACAGAAGTGTTTGAAGTTTCTTCAAACGTCTGTTCAGATTGAATAGAATTCTGTAAATGTATGTCAAGATGAAATGAAACAAATCTCAATTGTAAATCTTCAAAAAAAAATGGGTCCGGAACTAGTCTGGATAATTCAGTTTCAGAAAAATTCACAAATAAGGATGTTTCAAATCGCTCATCAAAAGGTATTTCATCAAAATAAATCCACTTTACGGGACAGGATGCTGATCTAGAAAGAGGTCGAGAACTTCCAGAACTTTCTTGACTTCCTCTTTCAGATCTTTCTTGACTTCCTTGTCTTCTAAGAATCCTAGGAATCAGATTTGGATTTTCAAATATCGGTGGTGGATTAGGGTCAGGATTTGACCTGGTATGACGAATCCTTTCTGAAGCCAGTTTTATTAGTAATGTTTCTTTTTAATTTTTGTTTTAAATGAAATGAAAGTACAACTTCGACAAATTCTTCAAGAAATTAAAGATTTTTAATTAAAATTTTCTCAAAGATTTATTGAACTAGAGAATCTGATTGAATGTTTTGAACCCAAAATTCAGTTTATAAGCTAAACCAGAGATCGACTGAAGCAACATTTGTTTACTATGCAGTTGCAGAGCAAAAGCATTTCAAAGGCTACTTGGCTGATCTTCAGACTCTGTCTATAGCTTATAAATCAAACAATAGTACCAATAATATGATTCAGATCCCTAGTATGGTCGCCACTATGTTATCACTCAGATTTTCCTTGAAGTTGTAAGAAGAGGAAAGAAACCCGAGGTAACCACTAACCAACCTTCAGATACAGAATCTAGCCAATCTGTATCCAGAGAGGGCTCTCTCTTTAAAATTTAGCTTTGTTCTTAGAAATTTTTAGGCTAGTTATAAGTCCAAGAAATTTGGTTTGAATTTGAATGGTGGAATCCGCCAACTGAGGGCAAGATTGAGTATTTTTTAGGCCATTGGGCTATGGAGTCAAAAGGATGGTTTTACTGGATTAATCTTCTACACACAAGATGGCTTTGCAGGGCAAGATAGCCAAACAGAGAACAATTTTAGATCTTAAAGTGAATGGAATGGATTTTGAAGGGATGAAAGGAAATTAAGAATCTTTCAACATGTTCAAAAGAAAGGAAGTGAATGATTACAAATAAAGAGCAGTTAAGAATTCTTTACTATAGTAATCAAAATGTTTAAACCAGCGAAACAAGAGCAATTAATAATTCATTTTTTATAACCAGTTTAGAAGAAAACATTTAGAATAATCACAGTTGAAATCAGAGTACACTTAAGCAATTTCTGATTTATTCTTTTTTGTCAATTACTCAGAAATGGAACACAATGAAATTATAAACAGATATAAAACTTAAAACACAGGATAGAAAGGAATTATTGAACTGTAGTCGGACACATGAATCCGACAAAAAGTCTTGAGTTTCAAGTCATCATCCAGCAAACCACAAAGAAATTTCTCCAAAGCACTTTTATTTCAAAAGATCAATGTTACAGCAAAGTAGTAGAATCCACCATTAATAAGTCAATTGAGGGCTTATTTATACAAAAAATCATACAAAATATCTCTTTAACAAAACGAGATATAATCTAAGGTGACTTACTAATAAGTTACAATAAAAATAGAGACAAATGGTCTCATGGATAAGATAAGCAGTAATCGATGTTGTGCTGTTCCCTCATTTCAAGAATGTGCTCGAGGCAGGTGCTATTTTTTAGCTCATCGTTGTCTTTTCCAGTAATTTTGTTTTAACTGGCTTGCTTCACTGATACTCTTCGTTCCTACTGATACACTTTAACTGAACTGATACTCTTTGACCTTTCTTTGTCCTTTTATCCTTTATACTGTAGTAAATAGGCAAAATTTTGTATAAGGACAAATTTTACAAAAGTTCCAATAAATCTTCCCACCATTTTTCTTCTGCTATTCTTGTCCGTTGAAGCTTCCTTAAAGTTTCATCAGCCTCAGTATATCTGAAGAAATTAGGCTGATTAGGAAACAAATGCCTTACTTCATGTTCTAGATAAAATAAATTCTCTAATCTGTCATGAAGATTCCTTCCTGTAGGTAATGTTGCTTGTGATGAACTGGCTGAGGAATTGGCTAGATTGTGAGCATTTATGTCCAATTTTCTGACATAAGTTTCCAAGTCCATTATTTTATCTTCTGGAATTATAGGGCTAGGCAACCCTTTATTCAACAAAACATTGAATCTTTCTCTGAAAGCCATTATTTCTACCTGCATGTCAAAACACCTTCTTTCCAAATTTTGCATAAGAGTTCTTTTGGTGAAAACTCTTTTTATTTCTAAAATTGTTGCATTTCTGTCCTGAATACCCATTTCTTCAAGCTGTTGTCTGGTTTGGGTGACGAGAAACTATATAAGATGATTAGCTTCTTCAGGCCTATTTCCCAATTCTGCCCGTGTGTTTTCAACTTCATCCAGAGCTGCTTTAACCAAATCATTCTGCTCATACATTATCTGAATTGAAGGCCAGATGTATTTTATTGATTGGATAATATTATTCCAAAGAATTTCATTTATTTCTCTCAAAGGCTTCTCTAATGTGAGATCCTTTTCTAATGCTTTAACCAACTTTTCC
The DNA here is from genome assembly GCA_034641835.2 of Pinus albicaulis. NCBI lineage: Eukaryota > Viridiplantae > Streptophyta > Pinopsida > Pinales > Pinaceae > Pinus > Pinus albicaulis. Next base: position 573,127,097 of record CM076579.1, read on the forward strand.
AATCGCTTGATTTCTTTTGATTTGTCAGTAACACTCATTTTTGAAAGATCATATCTCTGTTCCAAATTGATAAGCTGTAACTTGGTGTGCTGAAGTTCTGTTACTTGCAGTTTCAAGTCATTCATTTGCTTTACTAACTGTTCTAAATTCAAATTTGAAGTGTCTACCTATGATGACTCCGTTGATTGACCTATTGGTTGTGTACCTGTAATTGCCTCTGTTGTAGATGTTGGAAGAGCAGATTGTTTTTCTTTTAATGCTTGCTCCAGCTCTTTTTCTGTTTCAGTCAGTTGCTATTTCATTTTCAAGAGCAACTCTATCATTTCCTCTTCAGAATTCTTCCTTATTACTTCTTCAGTTTGAGGATGTCTAGAAGCTGGCAATTTCAACTGCTTTCTCAATGCTGCAATGTCATCATCCTTTTTCTTTATTAATGCTTCTATACCTTTGACATCCTTTGGATTGTGACCTAATCCAATTATTATTTCCTCCAATGTTTTTATTCTGTTGTCTTTTTCTTGAGAAGAAGCTTTTTCTAGTTGCAACTATGTATTGGTGTTCTCTAAAGAATCCTGTAACTTGTGAGCTGCCATGGCTTTATCAGTCAAAGTGGAATAGATCATTTCCCCAGTCTGTTTATGTAATTCAATTGGTCTAAATGATGGATATCCTTTGCTAGGACTTCAAAGTTTGTCCTAATATAATCAGCGGCTGTTTGGGGTTGTTGCACCTTGGGTTTGAAATGGCTCATTAAAATTTTTCCCTGTTGAATGTCAAAAGCTGACATTAGTCTTTCTTGATTCTTTGGAGCCATTTTCAAATATTGATTATATACTTGCATTTTTAGTGGATCATTCCTGGCCTTGATATTGATAAATGTCTTTTTGATGTACCAGGCCTCTTTTACTGGAGGTTTGAAAGAAGATATTTCCATACTCTTTTGCTTCTGTAATTCTCTCCTTTGTGAAGTAGTGGATGCTCCACTGACTGTTCCTGTTTGCTGACTGTCTTCTCTTTCTTGGTTGTCAGAGATTTCCTGAAATGATTCAACTTCTGGAAGAGGATTTAATCTCTGCCTTTTAGTATCATGCTGCTCTGTAGATCTATCACCAGGGGTAGATGTTTCAGCTTCTCTCTTTTTCACTTTTTCCATATTAAGAGGAGTTTGAAGATTGGCAATTTCTGTCTCATTGATCTGAACTGGAGTGATTTGTACCTGACCTTGTTCTTTGGATGTCTCTGGTTGATCTGTCATTGTGAACGTTTCAATTACTTGTATGTCCGGTTCTTTTTCTTTTCCTTTTGATTCTACTGCAATGTTTTCTTGTAACTCCTGCTGAATAATGCCAGTTGAAGAAGGGCCGACTTCTGATCTTGGTACCTGTACAAAAGAGTCTAGGTCAAGCATCTTCTCAAGATCTTTCATTACATTTCTCATATTGACCTGCTCAATATCATGCTCTATCAATGTGCCTTCTATCCATTCATCTGTATTAGCATATTTTTCAATCTCTGGAATTCTCTGATGGATGTATGGTGCTGATTTATTTTTCATTCTTTTATCACAAATGAAGTTGAATGGGTCATAAGGTGCCCAATAGAAACTCTTCTGTAATCTGAAATGGTCTTGTAATATCTTTTCAGCTTCCTCCTCTCCATCCCTAGAGTTACAGATAAACGGACCTAATTGACTTTTGATCCGGAGTTGAGCCTTCTTCTTTGCATTACAAAAATGAATTATATCAGAGTTGTTCATTTGCGTGAAGTACTCTAATGCAAAGAGTCTCATGGGGACATATTTTGGCAATATGGACATAATTCACATCCATATATCCTGACCTCTGTGTGATTTTTGTACAAGTACCAATCACCAATCTTGTATTGTTTTGATAGCTGTAGAGTTTTCTTGATTTCATTGCTGAGTCTTGGAGGAGAAACTCCTGTCAACAAGGTGGTTGCAGGGTGTATGAAAAGATCGATGAACTCATTATAGGAATAGGGAGAATCTGGAGAACTATGGGTGATGGCTGACCAAAACATAACAGACCTAGGATTCCCCTGGGCATCAAGTTTTTTGGTATAGAAAGGGAAATTTTCAGACTGGTAATATGTCATGAGGTGATAGATGACCGAGGAATATTTGAACACTTTCTCATTTTCCAATCTCATGAATTGATCATGGATTTTGTTGGCTATGTAATATTCAAAGTCATACCTGACAACAGGAGGCTGTCCAGGAGTAAAAATAGACAATAATACCATAACTACATGGTCAACATATTCACTGGTATTAAAACCCATTATAAAAGATATCATTTCCAAAACAAGTCTACCCTCTTCTGTGAAAAAAACATAACCATAAGGGGGAGGGCCTTTAGGCTGGTGATCAGGCAACATAAAGGTCTGACAGATGTGGCTCAATTCTTCATGGGATAGTTTTGTGGATTTCTCAAGTAGTTCTCCCATGGACAGGGGAGTGAGGGCTTGATTAGTTTGAAAATGAAGCATCTCATTGATTGACTGAGTAGTAATTGTGAAAAGGACATCTTGATTTGGGGATAAGACTGCTCTCTGGTTAGGATCATAATTGGCATGGAAAAAATGGATTATTTCAGGGAAAATATGAACAGAGGGAAAGAGATATCGGGGAAGATTAGATTCCCATAACCCAATAGTATCTAAGCCATTCAAATAATTGTCTCTGCAGCGAAAAAAAATTCGAAGAGGACTATCACTAAAACTCAGGTCTTTGATTTGGAAATCCCTGTCGACCAATTATAAATAATCCAGGTCTCTATGAGGGGCGTTCAATGGGGCGATGTTTAAAGCCACAGGAGCTTCCATTTTTGGTTATTGTGGATTCAAAAATGGAAATTCGGCTTATGGTGAAAGATTGAATAAAATTACAGGTTTCGACCGGAGAAACAGGTACAATTGCAGGTCGGGAAATCAATTACAGTTCTTCGGGATTAAGGAATGAACTAGCAATCAAATTTTTAACTCTGTTTCAGTAAAGAAAGAGGAAAACTGAGTTTCTTACAGAGTTCAGTGCTATTTTAGGGTAAATACCTGTTTTTGGAGGAAAGAGCGTTTCGAACAGACGCGGGTGAGTGCGGATAATCTTCTGAGAGGCTCGACTGCAATTTGCTTTGACAGGATAAAAGTTGGCAGACTTCAGAATTTTGAAATTCAAATTTTCAGTGCGGAGGGTGTATTCGTTCAGTTTCGTGCAGAATAATGAAAAATACACGAACTTTTGTTTTATTGGCAAAGTCAAACGGGAGGGAATTTTTTATTATTTTAATGACTGACGTCATTCTGTACGGGAGGTGAATCACGGGGGGGATAGTGGTAAGCGGTTTTTTTCGCACCACTTATGAGCGAAGGCAGTTTTGGGCGGATGGGCAGCGAAGTGATACAGCGCTTGACACGTAGCAATGGTATTATTCACAAACCACTTTTTTTTCGCTCGTTATCTTCCGGATGGGGGATGGCCAGCGGAATTGATGCGAGCTGTTGATCTTGGGCGGATTGATCCAACGGTTGACAAGATATGGAGTTTGACGGATATTTAATGGGCGGGACCGACATGATTTTAATATGATTTAATCATTTCGAGAGGCGTCTGATTGGAGGGTTCGGTTATTAATTAATCTTAAGGATTAATTAATCCCATTCGGAAAAGTGGTCGGGAAATGTTAAATGCGCAGGGATGATTTATTCCAAAGTTTGGGTTTGATTAAACTTTGGGTTTATTTTTCTGTTTTAAACATATATACATATGTTTAAACCTTTTTCGTATATTTTTAATATATGGTAGTTAAACCAATGTGATTTTCTTACCATAGGGGGCGGGAGTAGAATTAATGTTATATTTTTAGCCAAAAGGGTGTATATGGTGGGTTTTTGATTTGAATAAGTCGGAATAAAATACTTTTGGCTAAAATAGCTATAATACATGGGTTTTTTGGGAATATTATATGAAAAGGAATTATATACATAGGAAAATGTGATTTTCATAGGGAGTTAATATATAAATTAGAATTAATATGACAAAGGGACAATGTTAACTCAAAATACTTAAATATAACCAAGAAAGTGAAGATTCAAAAGTAAATGTCATTATAATACTTTCATCACTTAGACTTAGAATAAAAAGTAATTTTGAGGGCTTTTTATGAAATATTGAAGGATTTTCCTAAGTAAAATGGGATTTTACTTAGGAAAAGATTTTGAGGAGTGAATGAATGTGATAATGGATGATTTTCAAGTACTTAGGTCTTTTCAATTATTGGGCCGAGGGTCCGGTCCCTCCAAAAGTCAAGGAAATGCCTTGAGCCCCTTTAATCTTCAAATACCTTAGTGCTTAGGGAAATTAGTGAAATGTTTAGGGAAAATGAGAGGGGAAGTTAATAATTTGACTTTGCTCTGCTGTGAACTTTTTCCAATGTAGTATCTGTCTTTGTACTTGTGATGAAAGTAAATTTGAACACATTTAAACCATCATTCATCACATGTAATTCTGCAACAACATCTACCTACCCTACTTACTTTACCTTACCATTTTCTCTTCTTTATCAGGGTGCACTTAGACTTGCAAACCCTTATCAATCTTATTTCTTTTTACATGGAAAACCTATCTAATTCTACACTTATTACATCCAAGGGCTCAGATTAAACTGTTGAACACCTTTTATTAACTTTACCTATCTACTTATCTGCCAAGATTAAACTGTTTGGTCAGATATTTATTCACTATTCTACAACATGAAATTGAAAAATGAATGAGTCAAGTTTAAACAGTTTGACTCTTCATAAATTGTGGCAAAAGTTTGACAAGCTGCACACAATTACTTATTACAGAAAATGAAATAGTAGTGGCATTTAGACTTGCACACTTTCCTGGGCCTTTCTTTTGTTCGGGGTTCATTTCTTTCACTTTTTTGGCCAATTTTATTTTTTAACCCTTTGATTTTTCTTTTAGGGTATACCCTCTTTACATTTTTTAAAATTTTTTGATTTTTTGATTTTTTGAAAAAATGGAACACATTTGCAATAAGAAAAAGGTTTGACATATTCCATAGTTCAACAAGTCAATCATGAAAAATGACACCTATTGGTATAGGAGTCTAACACTGGCTCCACTTGGGGATGGCTTTTCCTGGCGAAAAGTCAAGAACAGCAGGTCAGATGCCTCAAAATGTCTTCGACTGAACCATGTAATCTTCTTTTTCTGGTGACTTTATTTGTATATATGATAGTAAAACTTCTGAAGCTTAGGGCCTTCACTTCGGGCTTCAACTCCAACAATTCACCATCCAATCAAAACTGATGCATTAGAAAGGATATAATATGTACATGTTAGAAAAATGAGAACATCCTAGTAAATGGGATCAAAGTAGTGTTTTAGCATTCGACCATTGACTGGTCCTTCCTCAGCTTCTGAACCATCCAAATTTTTCAAAAAATATGTGTTGTTTCCCTGTAAAGCATGAATGATGTAAGGTCCTTTCCATAAGAAATCAAATTTCCCATGTTTCCCTTTATCTTCCCTTCTGGAATCCCATCTTAAAAATTTGTCTCCTATTTGAAAATCTTCTGCTTTAGTCATTTTGTCAAACATCTTCTTTAATTTTTCCTGTAAAACTTGGGATCGTTGATACACTTCTTCTCTACACTGCTGCAAGTGAATTGTTTGATTTATTCTTCTCTGAATATCATTTGGTTCTACTTGAGCCTCCTGAAGTAACTTCATAACTGGAATTCCTAAGGATGACGGAAATCTAGCCTCAATACCATAAACTAATTCATATGGACTGGTCCCAATTGATTTCTTGATTGTAAATCTGTCTGCCCACAATGCATTGGTAAGTTTCTTATGCCAATTCTTCTTATTCTCTTCCAATAATTTTTTAATGATATTAATGAGTCTTTTATTGGAAGATCCAGCCAGTCCATTACCCTGAGGATAATAGGCTATTGAATGGCCTAAAGTGATGTGATATTTATTGCAGAAACTAATCATTTTCTTAGACTTAAAAGCAGCAACATTATCAGTTATAATTTTCTCTGGACAGCCAAATCTTGAAAGTATATTGGTTTCTAAGAACCCTATAATTACAGAATCATTGGCTTGTCTGCATGGGATAGCTTCAATCCATTTAGTAAAGTAATCTGTGGCAGTGAGGATCCATCTGTGTTGCCCAGAAGAAGGGGGATGGATTTCTCCAATAAAATCCAGTCCCCATTGTTGAAAGGGTCTCTCGGTGGAAATTGGTTTTAATGGTAAAGGCAACAATTTTCTTTTGCCTTCAAAGATCTGACACTTATGACAGGAAGTTACAAATTTCTTAACATCTGAAAACAAGGTTGGCCAGTAAAAACCAGCCCTTAAGATTTTATCTGCAGTTGACTTCCAGTAGAGGTGTCCACCACAATATCCTGCATGAAATTCATTAAGAAACTTGTCAGTTTCATCTTTCAATAAACAATTTAATAGAATTCCATCGTGATTCTTCCAAAAAAGAGCACTATCTAAAATACAATACTTTAAAGATGTCATTTTCAAAAACCTTTGTTTCGTTCTGGATAACCCTGGAGGAGCTTGCAGGTTTAATAAAACATAAATGATATCAGTGTACCAGGGTGAGTCTAAAAAGGCTTGACTGATTTGTGGAGTCGCCAACTCCTGTTCGTCATCCAGTTCGTTAATATCCAAGGCTTGGCAATTTGTTTCAGTCATGAGTTGAGCCAAACCTTGACCTTTTATGAGTTTTGTTGGTTTTATTTCAATATCATATTCTAATATGGTAGCTATCCACTTACCTCTATTTCCTTCAATACCATCTTGTGTTAAGATGTCTTTAACGACAGCATTAGGTACATAAGCTATCACATGAGAATACAATATATAAACTCTGAAATCTTTAATTTCTTTCACAAGTGCAAAGGCTTGTTTCTCCATGATATTGTATTTTAGTGATGCATCTCTAAGTGCTTTACTAAAAAAGGCTATTGGTTTTTCACATCCTTGATCATCTTTTTGTAGTAAAACAGCTGCAACTGTGTGTTCAGAAGAAAATGAAAAAATAATGAAATCTTTATCAAATTTTGGACTGGAAAGAACTGGTGTTCTGGTTAAAGCCATTTTGATTCCTTCAAATGATTGCTTGGCTTCCACGGTCCAGTCAATACTTGAATTCTTCCTTAACATGTTAGTAAGCAGTCTAAGTAATTCAGCTAAACTAGAAATGAATCTTTTCAAAAAATTGATCTTTCCTATGAAAGCTTGAAGTTCTTTAATGTTTCTGGGATGAGGTATCTGCAAAATGGCTTGTATTCTTTCCGGATCAATTCTAATGCCATCTTTAGAAATAATGTGACCTAGGAGCTTTCCTTCTTCAAGACCAAACAATGATTTTTTCGGATTTAAAGAAATACCATACTTCCTGCATTTTATAAACACTTGTCTTAGATGATCTAAATGTTGTTGATCTGTTTTGGAAAAAACTGTTAAATCATCTAGATAAATAACTAGAAAATCATGAATGTCTTTGACGAATGCAATGTCCTTTGCTCTTTGAAAGGTAGCCCCTGCATTTTTGAGTCCAAATGGCATCTTGACATATTTAAAAGTACCCCATGGTGTTGTAAATGTTGTTTTGTCTTGATCATTAGGATGAACCAAAATCTGGTTATACCCTGAAAATCCATCCAGAAGAGAAATTCTTGAAGATCCTACTACCCTTTGTAATATATGGTCCATTTTAGGTAAAGGATATTTATCTTTTAAAGAAACTTTGTTTAAATTTCGCAAGTCAACGCATAGTCTAATCTCTCCAGTCTTTTTTCTTGTTGGTACTAAATTAGAAACCCATTCAGAAAACCTGATAGGAGCTATAATTCCTGCTTCATACATTCTTTTAATTTCTTTCTCAATTGAAGGTAGTAAAACAGGGTTGATCCTCCTAAGTTTCTGTTTGAAAGGTTTTTGATCTGGTTTCAAAGGTATTGTATGTTGAATTAGTGATGTATCATATGATTTAAGATCTTCATAACTCCAGGCAAAAACATCCTGGAATTCTTTTAACAGTTCAACATATTTAACTTTTTGATCCTCTGGCAGAGATTTAGATAACTTAACCATCTTAGGATTTTCTTGAGTTCCTAAATTGTGTTCTTCAATGTCAGCTTTTACCGGTTCCATTTTGGGTTTTAATGGAATGTCATTTGAGTCAAAAAGATCTTCTAAAGGAGTTAATCCTTTAGGTAAATGATTATCTTTTAGATTAATAATTTCCGATTCATCTTCTATGATCTCATCGATTTCCATTTGTTTCAAATCCTGCATATCTTTTTTAGTGAATGTGGTTGGGTGAAGCATGTGAATTGCAGTCTCTTCTGAAATATCTATTTCTTGTTTATCAATTTGATCAGATTCATTGATTGTTATGTCTTCATCTATACTACTGTTAGAGAACTCATTTTCTAAGGTCAAAATTTTTTTAATCTGACTATTATTTACAAACACTTGCCAATTCAAGAGATTGTCCGGTATAGTAGGTCTATGTCTAATCTCAGCTGTGAACTGATGATTAGGTCCAAAAGGCAATTTACAAGTGCTAGCGAACATTGCAAGACTGTGAGCATGCAAATTTTGTTTTCTAGGAATTTTGGCAAGTTGAGCTTGTAGGAAAGTATTGAGAATTTCCACAACTGTTTCTCTGTATTGTTTCAATCTGGGGTCTTTTGTTGAACATTCACCGTTGATTTGTTGAATAATTAACTTAGAGTCTCCTATGATTGATACTCTAATTGCTCCTAATTTCTTGACATGTTTAAGCCCTAACAAAAGGGCTTCATACTCTGCCATGTTATTAGTGCATCTAAAGTTTAATCTATAAGCACGGCCTTCGGCAAGATCATTTTCAACGTTATGTATCCAAATTCCAGCCCCTGCTCCTAATTTATTCACCAAACCATCAAATTCTAAATGCCATAGAATTTCATGTTCATAATCTTCATCAACTGTTTTAACATGTTTCATAACAGGGAGCTGTGGTTTTTCAATTTTTTCTGGTATCTCTTGAATGTTTGGTGTTTCTTTGTTTTCAGAAATTTCTTCAACTTGAACAGTAGATTTAGTTGCAGTTTCTGTTTCTGGTGCTTCTAATTCAGTAGGAAGGTCCAATTCAGCATTATAAAGGATGAAAGAGTCCATATCAGAATGTACTGAATAGACAGGGAAGTTTTCAGGCTTCTCATGGCTACTGACTAAATATTTCATCAAGGTCTCTCTGTACAATATTTTTGGTTGACCAAAAACTGAAATGGTAGCAAATGACATATCTAGTTGTAGAGATCCTCCGAGTTTGGCACCCCAGGATCTAGACAACAACATACCATATTTAGGAGGAATATCAACAACTACTATATCCATCAAAATAGATTTCGCAGGGTATTGTACCAAAGTAACACACAAATCTTTAATCAAACCTAAACATCTTACCTGACTCGAATCAAAAGAGAAAAGATCTTTATATGGTCTGGTAATGTCTAGATTTAATCTTTCCATCACAGCTTTTGGCATTAAATTGTGGGACGCTCTAGAATCAAGCATGGCGTTATGAAGTATTTTGTCATGAACATTCAAGCTCACATAAAATGGAGGAGTTCCTCCACTTTCAGGTTTGCCATTAACTTTAGGACCAAAAAGTAGTCTAGGTTGATCATCAAATACATTCACTGAATCGTCCATTCCAGTAATGTTAAGGGATCTGCTGATTTGGCTTCTATAGACATCATGTTTAGCTAATTCTGTTAAGGGAACAACTATCTTTAGTTTGCCTATTTCAGCTTCTAGATTGAAAGATTTTTCTGTTTGAGTTCTAGTGTTTTGAACAGTTGGATTTTCTCTATTTTTTGGATCTTCAGTGTTTTTCTCTTTTTCATGAGTTGAAGGTGTTTCTGAATTAACTTCTATTGGTTCTTCTACATCTCCTGCAGGAGGAGAAGTATTAGAAATTTGTTTATTATTAGTTGATTTTCATAAACATCTTCAATTATTGGATTAGGGGGGTTAGAATTTGCTCTGGGAAGAATTTGTACAGGAGGAGTGTTAGTTTTACCTTTGATGTTTTGTTTTACAGCTTTCTGTTTGCTATTCTCTGGCACATCAATCCGTCTACTTCTCAAATTATACTGTTTATGAACTTCATAAATTGCTGTGTCATAACCTTCTTTAAAATCAAAAGTTTCCCCTGAATGAGTTTGAAATGTTTCAAGAATGTGATTTTCTTGATCATCTTGTGATAGGAAAACTTCTGGTTCGTTCTTGTTTTCAGTCACATTATTTATTTCAACATCCTCAGTAGGTTCCTCAGAAGATGAACCTTCAACAAAATTTTCTTGGAATGGTGGCCTGATGTTTTGGTCAGGGACATTTTTCCTAATATTTTGGTTTTGATTTCTTCTGAAGTTTGGGTTTCTAACAACATTTTCACTATCGCCAGAAGACTTTCTTTTGATTGTCTCTACTCTGTCTCCCAGTCTTTCCATACCTTTAATAATTGCATCCAACTTTCTTTCAAAAGCCGAAGGCTCTTCATTTATAGGCATACTTCTTTTAGCCCTAGCTCTAGCACGTTTTTCTATGAGGTTAGCCTCGACACTTACCACTATGCTTTTCATCTCTTCTAGAGTTTGGGGCCTCTTTCCCTAAGTGAGTACGCTATGTCAGAGTCAAACCCATCAGGGAATTTAACTAGTACTGAATCAGGAGGTGGTCTGAGGTTTTAGGGGATAGCGTTGTAGGCTTCGTTAAATCTGATGATATAATCTTGCACTGTTTCATTAGGTTTTCAACTTCTGATAAGATTTGAAGAGGGTCTTTCTTTTTTCCCATCTATTCAAAAATTCCCTATACAAAGCTGGTAAGTCAGCTATATTGTTTGGAGCAAGGGCCCTAAACCATGTCCTGACTTCCCCAGTAAGACTCTGGACAAAAATTCTCATTCGGACATCATCAGTGTCAATTTCATAAAATTCAAAGTAATCAGTCATCCTTTTGGTATGTTGTTGAGAAGTATAAGTACCGGATCCATCAAAAGGGGTGATTTTACTCTGATAATCTTGAGGCAAAGCAACAGGGTTTCCTGGCAACTGTAACAGAGCATATCTATTGGCCATTGGAAGGTGTAATGGAATAACAGGTGATGATGGTCTGGAAGGAGGTGGAGGAGTAGGAGGAGTGACTTGTGTTTGAGAAGTTTGGGGAAAAGTAGCTGAACTCAGGGAAGCTGAAGTAATTACAGAAGTGTTTGAAGTTTCTTCAAACGTCTGTTCAGATTGAATATAATTCTGTAAATGTCTGTCAAGATGAAATGAGACAAATCTCAATTGTAAATCTTCAAAAAACAATGGGTCCGGAACTAGTCTGGATAATTCAGTTTCAGAAAAATTCACAAATAAGGATGTTTCAAATTGCTCATCAAAAGGTATTTCATCAAAATAAATCCACTTTACGGGACATGATGCTGATCTAGAAAGAGGTCGAGAACTTCCAGAACTTTCTTGACTTCCTCTTTCAGAGCTTTCTTGACTTCCTTGTCTTCTAAGAATCCTAGGAATCAGATTTGGATTTTCAAATATCGGTGGTGGATTAGGGTCAGGATTTGACCTGGTATGACGAATCCTTTCTGAAGCCAGTTTTCTTAGTAATGTTTCTTTTTAATTTTTGTTTTAAATGAAATGAAAGTAAAACTTCGACAAATTCTTCAAGAAATTAAAGATTTTTAATTAAAATTTTCTCAAAGATTTATTGAACTAGAGAATCTGATTGAATGTTTTGAACCCAAAATTCAGTTTATAAGCTAAACCAGAGATAGACTGAAGCAGCATTTGTTTACTATGCAGTTGCAGAGCAAAAGAATTTCAAAGGCTACCTGGCTGATCTTCAGACTCTGTCTATAGCTTATAAATAAAAAAATAGTACCAATAATATGATTCAGATCCCCAGTATGGTCGCAACTATGTTATCACTCAGATTTTCCTTGAAGTTGTAAGGAAAAAAGCAGGGGTAACCACTATGGAACCTTTAATCTGATCTAGCCAATCTATATCCAGAGAGGGCTCTCTCTTTAAAATTTATTTTTGTTCTTAGAAAGTTTTAGGCTAGTTATAAGTCCAAGAAATTTGGTTTAATTTTGAATGGTGGAATCTGCCAACTGAGGGAAATATTGAGTATTTTTAGGCCATTGGGCTATGGAGTCGAAAGGATGGCTTTACTGGATTACTCTTCTACACACAAGATGGCTTTGCAGGGCAGAATGTGACGAAGATGGATTAATGTTATATTTTTTAGCCAAGGGTGTATATGGTGGGTTTTTTATTTGAATAAGTGGTTAAAAATACTTTTTGACAATAGCTATAATACATGGAGTTTTTAGGAATATTATGTGAAAAGGAATTATATACATAGGGAAAAGGTGATTTTCATAGGAGTTAATCTATAGAGGTAGAATTAATATGACAAAGGGACAATGTTAACTCAAAATGCTTAAATATGCATAACCAGTGAAGATTCAAAAGTAAATAGCAATTATAATGCTTTCATCACTTAGACTTAGAATAAAAAGTAATTTTGATGACTTTTTATGAAATATTGAGGAAAAGTTTTCCTAGAAGAAAATGGTTTTACTTAGGAAAGATTTTGAGTGAATGAATGTGATAATGGATAATTTTGAAGAGTAGGTCTTTACAATTATTGAAGTGAGGGTCCGGTCCCTCCAAAATTCAAGGAAATGCCTTGAGCCCCTTTAATCTTCAAATACCTTAGTGCTTAGGGAAATTCGTGAAATATTTAGGGAAAATGAGAGGGGAAATTAATAATTTTACTTTTCTCTTGTTGTGAAACTTTTTCCAATGTAGTATCTGCCTTTGCACTTTGTGATGAAAGTAAAATTGAACACATTTGGAAACATCAATCATCACATGTAATTCTGCAACAACATCTACCTACCCTACTTAATTTACCCTACCATTTTGTCTTCTTTATTAGGGTGCACTTAGACTGGCAAACCCTTATCAATCTTCTTTTTCTTTTACATTTCAAACCTATCTATTTCTACACTTATTACATCCAAGGGCTCAGATTAAACTGTTGAGCTCCTTTTATTCAATCTACCTATCTACTTATCTGCCAAGATTAAACTGTTTGGTCAGATATTATTCTCTATTCTACAACATGAAATTGAAAAATGAATGAGTCAAGTTTAAACAGTTTGACTCTTCACGAATTGTGGCAAAAGTTTGACAAGCTGCACACAATATTTATTACAAAAACCGAAATAGTAGTGGCATTTAGACTTGCACACTTTCCTGGTCTATTTTTATTTTTTGTGGGGTTCATTTCTTTCACTTTTTTGACCATTTTATTCTTTTTACCCTTTGATTTTTCTTTTAGGGTATACCCTCTTTACATTTTTTAGAATTTTTTTATTTTTTTATTTTTTAAGAATATGGAACACCTTTGCCCAAGAAAAGGTTTGAACATATTGCATAGTTCAATAAGTCAATCATGAAAAATGACACCTATTGGTATAGGAGTCTAACACCAGCAATGCCTGGGTTAGCCTTTGAGGCACCATCAAAGAAGAGCGTGGGTGTTTTACAACCATCCATCCACTCGATAAACTCTTTAGCCTTGAGTCTTATCTTCCATTGCTCCTTTTGGGGGATTTGAATGAGAAAAGTTTTGCTATAGCTCGGATTGTTGAGAGCTCTCCCCAGAAATATTATTTCTTCAACTTGCAGATCATTGAGATTTAGATGGTTGTTACTTTTGGATAAAATCGTCTCAACAGATAGACTCCATGTCTTATTTTGGGCTTTGCTTGTGTAAGGTTTTTTATCCTGGAAAATCATCTTATTCCTAGCTAGCCAGATACTCCAAATAAGCACATAGGGAAGGGTGTCCCAAACTCTTTTGGCAATGTTATTTCTCTTTTTTCCCCAAGGATAGCTCTTTTTCCAATTGATTATCAACTCCGAGATCGAACTGATGGCTTCTAAGTCAATCTTGGAGGAGTTCGTGAGATCATTCCAACAACGATTGGCAAAGAAACACCTCACAAAAAGATGGAAAGTCGTCTCTTCTTCTTTTTGACAAAGGGGGCATCTGGAAGGGCCAAGGATGCCTCTTTTTTTTAAATTATCAGAAGTCAATATCTTACCTTTGAGCAAGATCCAGATGAAAATTTGTACCTTTCGGAGGGCTTCAGATTTCCATATAAGCTTCCATATGGGCCACATAGGAGTGGGGAACTGATATTTAAGAATGGATCCATAAGAAACTTTGATTGTGTACGATGATCCAGAAGGATCCCACCGAAAATAGTCTTGGTTACCTTTTGACAGTGGAGCTACACCATGGAACATTCCTTCCAGGTTTTCTAGATCAACCTCAAGGTGAGGGGGGGTGATAGGAAATTCCCAGCCATTAAAGGTATTGGAATGTTCATCCCAGTTGGAAATATGGTCCATGGTGTTTATACCTTGATTCCGGAGATAATTTTGAATACGATGAATGCTCGGTCTATCAGTGAGGGGAGACTGTCCCATAATTTTATCCTCCCAGATGTTTATGCTGCTTCCTCCTTGAGGGACTTTGGAGATGTATTTGTTGTTGAAAGGTATGGATTTTTTGCAGAGAGCCTAGATTCGGGAGAAAGGCCTGTTAAGGATAGCCTGATCAAGGAGATTTTTTCTAACAGTGGTGAGATATTTGGACTCCAACACTTACTTCCACCAAGAGTGTTGTCCCGAGATAAGGCGCCACACTATTTCCCCCCGAAAGGAATTATTCAAAAGCTTGGGAATGCGAATACCATGTCCACCATTTTCATGATTTTGAGTAACCTGCCTCCATTTGACCAAATTGAATTTCTTCTTCTCATTTTTCCCACCTTGCCATAAGAATTGTCTTAAAACATCTTCTATTTTTTTCTGAATGCTGGAGGGAGCATAAAGCAAGGAAAAGTGATATAGAGGTAAGGCAGAGAGGACATATTTTAAGAGGATTGTGCACCCAACCAGATTGATCCAGGAATATTCCCATTGTTGAACTTTCTTTTTCATTTTTTCAATGGCGATGTTCCAGACCTCTGTCTTCAAATGTCCAGCACTGACAGGAATCCCAAGATAATTAAAGTGGGTCCAATTCCACTTGTAGGAGACTCCAAATATTTGAGAAATAATGTGGATGGTGTTAATTGTAGCAATCCACCCATAGATACAACTTTTATGATAGTTAATCTGCCCTCCTAAAAATAGCATAAATTTGTCAAGAAGTGATTTGAATATCTAAGCAATAATGCAAGTGGCTCCACCCATCAAGAGGGTGTCATTTGCAAATTGAGAGTGATTCATATTCTTGGCTCCGTTGTTAAACTTAATACCAATGATGAGACTAACTTTGTGCTTATGATCCAAGGCCCTGCTGAAGGACTCTGCCATGAGGATAAAGAGGAAGGGAGATAGAGGGCAGCCTTTTCTGAGGCCATGGGAATTTTGAAAGAATTTCCCAGGCCTTCCATTGACTAAGTGGGTGATCTAAGGATTGAAGATGCAGGCGCTGATGAGAGATATGAAATCTGCTTCAAATCCCATTTTCAGAAGGACAGAGAGGAGGAAGGAATGTCTCACTCTATCAAATGCACTGGCAAGGTCGAGTTTCAAGAAAAATCCTTTCTCTGATTTCATCATACTCGAGTGAATGGATTATTAGACAAAAAGGGTAGAGTCTGAGATTTTTCTTTGGGATATGAAGCCCCCTTGATTTTCAAAAATGAGATTTGGGAGATGGGGTTTGAGGTGGGTGGCAAGGATTTTAGTAATGATTTTTTATGAAGAGTTGTAGAGGGAAATAGGCCTAAATCTGGAGAATGAGGAGGGACAGTTCTATTTGGGTATAAGAGCTATAAAGGTTGAGTTTTTAAATCCACTGATCTTCTTCTTTCTTTCAACCCAAAGGATCATTTTAATAAGGTCCTTTTTAATGACATCCCAAAAGGTCCGGAAAAAACTTATGGAAAAGCCATCCGGGCCTAGAGACTTGTTGGGATGGAGTGTCCAAATAGCATTGAGGATTTTAGCCTCCTCAATATCCTTGGTGAGGGAAGTGTTGATCTCATCCGTGATCAGTTTGGGCATGTAAGTCAAGAAATCACTATAGTCCTCCGACGCAATTGTTTCGGTGAGCAGATTTTTATAATGGTTGTTAGAAACTACCTTGATAGCTTCCTGATCAGTGTGGGCCTTTCCTTCATCATCAGTTATGGCTGAGACATTGTTTCTTGACGTTTTGACAGTATATTGTTTGTGAAAGAAAGAATTATTTTTGTCACCAGCTTGCAACCAGAGATTTCTTGATTTGAGCCTCCATTTTTCCTCTTCTTTCCTATTTTCTTTATACAAGTTCTAGTATAGTTCTTTTTCCTGCTCATGCTTCTCTTGGCTCACTCCATGAATGTCGATGTCAATTTGGGCTGCTTCTAGCTTCCCTTTGATTTCATTTATGACTTTTTCCAGTTCCCTATAGTGAAGATTTGACCAATATTTAAGTGCCATGCGCACTTTCTTCAGCTTTGTTTCCGAAATGTTTATTGGGGAGACCTCAACGTGCTACTTCCAAGTGTTGAGCACGATCTGTCTAGCTTCAGGGATATTACTCCACAGCATATTGAATCTCAAAAGGGAGGGTCCAAGGGAGGACTAATATCCTAAGGTGAGGGTGACAGGGTAATGATCAGAGGCAAAGTAAGAAAAGATACTAGAGGATGCAACAGAGCAATGAGAGATAAGAGGAACAACCACAATAAAATGGTCAAGCCTTTCCATTATGTTCCCAACTCTGATTCTTCGATTGCTCCAGGTGAATTTTCGGTTTTTGGGAATGATGTCTACCAGATCATGATTTTGGATAATTTTTTCTAACTGGTCTCTTGAAGGACCGGTATTAAAACCGCCTCCTCTTTTTTTCATTGGCATGCAGGATCAAGTTAAGGTCCCCTTCGATGATGATGTTTATATTATCCTCACTATTTATATCTACTTTCATGGTGCTCCAACATACTTCTTTATCTTTGTAATGATTTGGTCCATATATATTGTAAACCATTACCACAATGTTCTCTTCCATTTTCTGAAGATTGAATTTGATCCAATCCTGGGTCTTGGTGACTGCTAGATGTTTCCAAGAATTCTGATTCCAAATTGTAGCTATTCCTCCAGAGCCACCTCTGGATTCCACCATGGTGCCCATGTAATTATTCATTTTGTTTATAATGCTCCCCATGTCTCCTTCTCCTTGTTTGGATTCTTGAAGGAGAATTATGTCAGGATTTTCTCGATTAAGAAGGTCTCTTAAAGCGATGTTTTTAGAGGGGTGCCCTCTAAGTCCCCTCCAATTCCAAGAGAGGGATTTCATCATTTTAGGAATGCAGGTTGAGGACCTGTCTTCCCTCCTGATTCATGTTGATTTGCTTCTTTGTTTATAATCCCTCCAATGAAATTTTTTATTGGGTGCTGGGTTCCAAGGGAAATATCATTCTGGGTTGCTTCATCTCGATGATGTTTGGAAGATTTCCTTCTGGGGCCTGTTTTTTAAGGTTTTCCAGAGTAACCCCATGCTCTTTGGCTACATTCCTGGTGACATTCCGGGCAGAAGAAGGTTTAACAGAGGAGGATGGAGGACAAGACTTGGATGGGGAGGTCTGAAGAATATATCCATAAAGAGGAGAGGGGATGGAGGGCTGAGGAGGGTCCTCTTCAGAGGGGGCAAGGGAGGAGAAGGGGTTAGGGGAGATAAGGGAAGGGTTAAGGGATGTTTTAAGAAGGGGATCAGGGATTTGAAGAGGGGTTGGGGAGGGGTTCGACAAGGGGGGATTGCGGGGAAGGGCAGAATGGGAGGGTTGGGCAGAAGGAGCTTTGGTGTTTCTAAGATTCTCCATTGTATTTTTCTTTTTATGGTTTCCCATTGTGCTTTTGGATCTGATTTTTCGACCTCAATAAATTTAGTGCATCTATTAGAAAAATGACCATATTCATGGCATACATTGCACTTGAAAGGAATTTTTTCATAATCCAGTTGTTGTATGTGAGTCCAGTTGTTCACCTTTAGTTTGATCGCCTCCGGAATTCCTTTCCCCGGGTCCACTTCAACGCAGATTCTAGCACATGCTTACATGTTATCCTTTGGCTTGATTCTATCAATGAATTTTCCTACATCTTTCCAGATCACTTTGACTGAACCATCGCCCCAGCAATGCAAGGGGAGGTGAGGGAGGTGAACCCAGATAGGGACAAAATTGGGTACGTCAAGTTCTAAATCAAAGTCTAGAGTCCATTTGTTTAGGTAGAGCCCTATGGTGTCCATGAAATATGGCCCATTCCTTAATATCAAATCCTTGTCTTCTTTTGTCTCGAAATGGAATGTGAAGTATCCCCTGCTACAAAATCTGATTGAAATTTTCCCATTGATCTTGTCCGTCCAGTTGCGTTCTACCCATTTCTGAATCGTCTTCAGCGAGGGAAAAAGTCATGTAAATTGGCCAATGAGACCTTTCTCAGCGAGCGAGAGAGCTGCCATTTGAGGGATTGCAGGGGGAAGAGAGACTTCCTAGATGCCCTCCAGTTTTTTAACAAACTTGGGAAATTGTTGGACTTGGGCGAGGCAGATTCAATGAGCTGATCAACGCCGAAAATTCCTGGGCGTGATCAGGCAGAGAGGCCACCTCCGGGATGTCCATCGGAGGTGCCATGCTCCCAGAATCGGGCTGCAACAGCAGGAGGGGGCGCGCCTGTGCCTAGGTCACCAGTGATGGTCGCTTCGCTCCTCTAGATCGCGAAAAATTATTAATTTTTTATAATTAATAGTAATAATAATAATTATAATTTATCCCATGGGGCATAGTATAGACGGTGATAGGGTGTTCTATTACAACAATTTGTGGTGAAAAGATTACTGGTTCAAAACTCCATGAGAAAAAATCCAATCATGCTAATGGTTGGTGTGGCCCAGACCGGGCATGATACCCATGTTATTTTGATGGCTTAAATGCCCCTGGTTCATAGTTACTAAAGCCACAAGTTAGGTGTGCTATTCATCTTAAGGATCACATTGCCTAACCAAATAATAATAATAATTTAAAACAAAGTTATAATTTAGTTGGTTTTAAGATTTTTTTAATTTTAGCAATGTGAGATATATCATCAAGTAAATTTTTTGATGTTGATTATGGAATGTTGCCTATCTGTGTTTTTTTCGTAGAAAAATGATGCATAACTTTATTAATCAGAGAAGAAGAAAATTACATATTGCATATGTGCAGGTGCATTTCAGGAAGCATTCATCATCCAAGGACCATGGAAATAATGCATTAAATTCATACATAAACTAAAAACCATAGGGGATGAGAACCCCAGGTCACAGAAGTGTGAAAAAAAGAGATAGGAAAAGAAGGCCCACCGAAGAAACCCAGAGGGAGCACCAGGAAAATCCCAAGAACGAGCATCGAAACATTACATCATGAGTCAAAGGACCCCAACAGAAAAACTTGAAGCAAATATGGCACAAGGCCATCCAACAAAACCTTAAGGGAAGTAGAATGAAACCCTAAGAAGATCTGTGAAGATTCCATGATGACCACAAAGCCCCAACAAAGAAGGACGACAACCAAAAAGCAAGAAACAACAAACACAATTTTCACTTTCTCCGATAGCAAAAGAAACCACCGAGAAATAAAGAATTAGGGCTGCAGGTCCCAAAATAGCCCGCTATATCCATCACGACAATGAACTCAGGAGCGCTAAAATGGAAGGACAAACGATGGCGACGAGAAAATGTGGTAGACACTATAGAAATTGCAAGAAATTTGTTATTGCTAATGAAATCGAACTAAAATTAAGTGACAAATATTTCTTCTACTATTCTGCGGAAAGGAAAAGACATGATAGAAACACATGCAACCTTCAAATCACAAGGAACACAATGATTTTACAGGGGAACCCAACTGGGAAAAACCCTTCCACTGTTTTACATTAATTCATATGAGAAAGAGAAAAAATTACAATTTATTTCTTCAACTTTGAAGCACACCCTGCAGTGCAAATTTTTTCTCTTGCTTCCTGAATTGCTCTAACCAACACTTAGCCAATTCAAGCCTCAACCAACCTCCTATTTCCTTACTTAATCCTGGAGGAATTAAGCTCCTAAAAAATAGGGAAACTCCCTATTTCGTTGCACAAATCCAAGGGGAATTGATCACCTTCTTAGTGCAAAAGTACTGTACACAACAGTATACAATTATAAATACAAATGTGCCTTTTCCATCCACTGAACTAGGCAATTCGAATTCCATGCATAACTAGAGATATTTTTAGTAAATTGATAATTTAATTGAGAGATCAATGAGTTAGCAACTGTTATAAGTACTCAACTGAACTCCTATTGACTCCACTAAATACTAGAGCTCAGTTAACCGAGTTTAACTAACAATAACCATAATAGATTGCTAAATTTTAGTAATCAACCCATGCACAACTCTACTTCTAGCCTATAACTCAAATTTATTGAGCTAACTAAGAGACAAAGCCATGCCATTTTAGCTAACTGCAATCCCAGTCATCCTACTAATGTGGAAAATCAAATTTCTCCAATTGACTAAGGCACAAAATAAAGTTACTGATCAAACAACAACTCTTACCTCAAAACGGGAACTTCAGCCAAAAAAACCCAAAATAAACATGGAAAAACAACGTGAAAATGGAAAGTGTTGATGTTGGAATAACCTCTTTTTTTTTTTTTGGGGGGTGGTGGGGGGGTTAAATTTTCGACATTTAAAAAAAATGGAAATAAAAGGCAATAGAAGGCAATTTTTTTGGTGCAAAAAACACCGTGAAAACGAAAAGTGTTGATGCTGGAATGTCGTCTTTTTTTGGGGACAAATTTTCAACATATTTTAATAATGACATTAAAGATAAAATATCATGACTCTAAAAAACCTTAAAATTCCAACGATAGACATGACATTAAAGATAAAACATCACATCTCTGAAAAGTTTTGAAATTCCAATAGTTTCCAGGCATGACATTAAAGATAAAATAAAGTGTTTATGGAAAGCCTTAAAATTCCAACAATTTTCAGCCATAGTGTTAATATTCTTTTACAAAATTATTACCATTTAATTTATATTAATTTATTTTTATTTTAAGTTTATCATATTAATAACATTTTATTAAATATAATGTCTTTTTTACATAATGTATTGAAGTCACTAGATAGGAAGCACTCAAGTTATAATGAATGAACAAGTTTACAAAACAGATGAATTTATATGTGATTTTGGAGTTTTTGATACTCTCTGCATTAAATCATTTATTTTTTTAGAAATTTGTGTAAATATTTTATTTTTAAATAATTTTAAGACTTTGAAATTTGCAAATTGTTTTTTAAAAACTATATTTCATTATTCAGATATATAATAATAATAATAATAATAATATAATGTTAAAATTATATTTTGTTTGAATTTAATAAATCCAAACTAATAAACATATTGAAAGTGGGAAAAAAAACAGAGATTACAAAAAATAAAAAATAAAAACAATTGTCGTTTCCAGAATCCTATCGACCGCAAAGGAAGTACACCATCAACAAAAAATTGTTCCCCCAGACTTATTACTTCTACATACTTTTTATTTTGACATATATATATATATATATATATATATATATATATAAACATTGAAAAATAATAATAATAATAATAATAAGTAAATAAAAATTTATTTTAAAACATAAAAAAGTTAAAAAAACATTACTAGGAAAATATCCATATATATATATAACCAAAAAATCTCCCAACATTTATAATATAGATCATAAACCCTAAATTCAAAAATTAACTTAAAATAAATTAATTAATTAAATTGAAATATTTCCATAAAACATAATTTAAGAAAAGAATTTTAAAAAATAACAAAATACAATAAAATAAATAATATTGATAGGATAAATTAAAAAAAAAAATAACCTTTAAACAAAATAATAATAATAAAAAACATTTTTAAAAAAATAAAAGAAAAAACAATAAAAAATAAAGAGATAAAAAACTTTAAAAAATTAAAATTTATTAAAAAAACATTAAAAAATTATTAAAAACAATAATTAAAAAAAAACACACACACATTAAAAAAAAAAAAATAGAAACCTGGGGCAGCTTCCCACCCGTTCACTAAACTCGGCCTGGGGTTTCTTCTTTTTTTTTTTTCTATAAATTTAAGTTTTTAATTTTTTTTAACATTTTTCTTAGAAGTTTTTTTTTTAATTATTATTTTGATTTTTTTTAATTTTTTTTTTTAGTTTTTAATTAGATTTTTTTTTTTAAATGTATTTTACAATTAATTTATGTTTTTATTTTTATATTTTTTTAATTTAATTAAATTAATTTTTCTTTTTTCTTTTTTTTCAAATTTAATTATATATATATATATATATATATATATATATATATATATATAAACTTTTTATGTTTCTTATTTTTATTTTTAAGTTTTTTTTTTTTTTAATTAAATTTTTTAAATTGTATGTTATATTTTTTTGTTATTTTTAATTTAAGTTTTATCTGAATCATTCATTAAAAAAAAAAAAAAATGTTATCAGTTTTTAATATAAAATTCATAATTTTGTTAATTTTTCAAATTTTTTTATTAATTTTTTTCATAAAAATCTTTTAATTAACATGTCATTTTTAGCGAAAAGGTCCTGAAATACATATTTTTTTAATTATATCTATATGCAAAATGTGTATTTTTTTTCAAGTGTTTAAAGTTGTTATTTTTTTGGGACAATTATTTTATGTGTATTAAAGTATTAATTAATGCTATATAAATATATAAAAACTACTAACCTCAATATATTAATGTTATTATTTTTTTCAAACTTTGCAATTCATTAGAAAAAAACAATGCAAAGAAAAAAAACATTTGGAAAACCCTTAAAAAATAAACATCTTTGGACGAAAAACAAGAAGATGAATAAGACAACTTGAAAAATAGTAAAATAATCGACATTTTAAAAAAAGTTATTCACCTAATACATTAGAAAATTTAAAGTGTCAAAAATAAGCCCTATAAAAGAAGGGGGTTGATGTTGCATAAACACCTTTCAAAATCAATATGAAAATCACTAACATTTTAAAAAAATGTTCATATTTGATATATAAGAAAATTTAAAGTGCCAAAAATATGCTCCAAAAAAAAAGGTGTATTCTGAATAACCATTTTTTAAAATCAGGTGATTTTTTTGCTACCTCAAAAAAACAGGTAATCGGTAAAGTTCTCGTTTGATTCTTAATTATGTTACAAGTCAAATGAAGCATTTTCTTGCTACAATTTCAACACTCCCTCTTAGCAAGAAAATGGCTTTGCACAACCCCAATCCAACTCTCGTGGAATGTACTATAGAACAAATAACACTTCCTCTCACTATTGTTGTTGATATTGCAACATCCGTAACTGAGAAGCATCCAAAATATTGAATCAATTGTGTCTCTGAGCTATTATTGTATCTTGATTCTCTGACTACTACTAGCCTGCAACTGTCGCTCAAGATATGATTGCATCAACTGACATTGATACCTCTGCTACTAAATATTGTGGGCCTCTATAGCAAGGGTAATGATCCATGAGACGAGTACACTACAACTATTGTTGCTCTCCTATGGACCCTTCCCAAAACTTTGCAACTCTGAGACTAAGGATCTACATCGCCCCACCTCACTCTTGGAGTTATAGCTACATGAAAAGTGAACTCTGATCTACTCATGTTGTTACGGCTTCCGCACTGCTACTGAAACTATTGCAATAATGAGTCTAAACTCCCCATATCTTGAAGTACTAGCTTCCATATGGCTTCTCCCTCTGAAACTAGTCTCCCTTTGAGTCTTGATCTCCCCCTGGGAAATCTCTCTACTCCCTCCTAGTAATTCGCATTATCCTCCTGCACTAGAGAAATTCCTACACCACAAATTTTCTATTCAAAATTTCTCTGAGAGAAGATCAAGAACCTAATTTCTATGTATTTTTCAATAGCTCTGACACATGTAGAAATTGTGAGAAATTTTCTACTCCTAATGAAATTGAACTGAAATCAAGAGACATAAATTTGTTCTACTATTATGCGGAAAGGAAAACACACGATGGAAACACATGGAATAACATGCAACCATGAAATCACAAGGAACAAAATGATTTTACAGGGGGAAGCAACTAGGAAAACCCCCTCCGCTTCTTTGCATTAATTCAGATGAGAAAGAGAACAATTACAATGTCTCGCTTCAACTCTGAAGCACACCCTGCACTACAAAATTTTTCTCCTACTTCCTAACCTGCTCTGGCCAACACTTAGTCAATTCAAGCCTCATCCAACCTCCTATTGCCTTCTGCAATCCTAGAGAAATTAATCTCCTAAAAAATAGGGAAATCCCTATTTCCTTGCACAAATCCAAGCGGGATTGCTCATATGCTCAATGTAAAAAGCATTGTACACTCAACAATATACAATTATAAATAAAAATGTGCCTTTTCCATCCACTCAACTAGGAAATTTGAATTTTGTGCATGACTAGGGCTATTTTTAGTAAATTGATCAGTTAGCTGAGAGATCAGTGAGTTAACAAATGTTATAAATACTCAATTGAACTCCTACTGTCTCCACTAAAGACTAGAGCTCGTTTAACTGTGTTTAACTAACAATAACTCCACTAGATTACTAAATTTTAGCAATCAACCCATGCATAAATCTTCTTCTAGCCTATAACTCGAATTTACT
Organism: Pinus albicaulis; assembly: GCA_034641835.2. Taxonomy (NCBI): domain Eukaryota; kingdom Viridiplantae; phylum Streptophyta; class Pinopsida; order Pinales; family Pinaceae; genus Pinus; species Pinus albicaulis. Next base: position 573,151,987 of record CM076579.1, read on the forward strand.
GAGTTAACTAAGAGACAAAGTCATGTAACTCTACCTAAATGCAATCCAAGTCATATTGCTGATGTGGAAAATCGAATTTCTCCATTTGACTAAGGCACAAGTCAAATGAAGCATTTTCTTGCTACAATTCAACAAACACCACAAATAGAGAGGCCCCAAAACAAAACCACAACATATGAGAGGGATCCCAACACGATCCACAAACCACCAAAGGAACACCCATGAACCAGTGGCAATTGAGTTACCAATGAAGAGGGGCACCATAACATAGAGCAAAGGGAGGCTTGAACTAGGGGCGAGGGAAGCTATGGTTTAGTTTCCCCACCCACTGCTCCCTCAACTCCCTGCAAAATTGATGCCTATCCGTGTTTACCAACTATTTGATTTAAATGTTTGCACTAATTCATAGTAATTTCAAATTTAATTCTCTATGGAGAATGGGTATATACATTTCTTAATTGGGTGGAATTCGAATTATCTCTTTGGAAAGATATATACGTGTGTGTGTGTGTGTGTGTGTCTATATATATATATATATATATAATGAAATGGTTTGAATTTCATGTGTGTGTGTGTGTGTGTGTGTGTAATGAAATGGTTTGAAATTCACATATCATTTAATAAAAAATACGTTGATGTTCCTAATATATCATTATTTTTTTGTATCATATTATATGCATAGCAATAACAATTGTAATACTTTAACTATTTTATTTTGTTGCAATACTTATTTACATAACAATTGTTGTACTTAGCTAATAAAACATAACCTTTCCCTTCTTAAAAGCACCAAGAATTAATAGAACCGTGCCTTGTCTCTTGGAGAGCACTATTATGACTCAATGGAAGACCAAAGGTTATTACTTTAAAAGAATGTTTTTTCCCAAAAAAAAAAAAAAAAAAAAAAAAAAAACACATACTTTCTATTGCATATAAATCAAAGTATACTAAATTATTGTTCAAATACAACCTCCTAGACATGTCTATCATATGCTATGGAAATCTACAAATCCAAAGCAGTAATAATAAAAAATAAAAACATGTAGGGTCACAACGATTATAACAAAATTAGATCTGAAAATATTGTTGGCATTCACCCTAAGGATATCAACAATTTCTTCTATAATCATTAATTGTCCACTAGAGTAATGCTTCCTTTGATCTTCTGTCTACATCGGTGTTGTGTTCCCTATGGATATGTGAAACCTCCCACCCCTCAAAAATTTCCTGTAATTGATGAATTCTTTGTTTCCAAGGATTTAGGGCCAAACTGTGTAATGAACCAATGGTTAAGAACCAATACATAACCACTCGAGAATAACAAATATTTGTAAGAATTTCACCTGCTTGGACATTACAAAATCAAGGACGAGCCAAATCCTAATTAATTCTACTTTATTATTAGTTCTAGGTCATAGCCCAAGACTAAGAAGGAAGGTGTGATTATTTTTCAGGTGAAATCAGCTCTTGCTTCGCATAATCCCTAACGTGAATTTTGGATCCATTAAAAAAGGCCCAAGCCTTTGAAGTATCTATCTTGTGACCAATTGGAATTCTTATTTTCTTCTTTAACCTTATGTGCAAAGTTATTTCATTGTTTTTTTGTTTTATGCACCACCTATCGAATATTTGGGTTCTAAGTAGCAAATATGGTTGTCTTCCAATGTAACCATATTCTTCGAAGGACAAATCTTGGTAGACTAGAAATATGCTCCAAGGCTATGGCTTTTGTCCACTCTGTGAGGAATTACCCCAACGTACAACCCAATCATGTCCCCGTTTAGGCCTTTTCAAACAAAATCGTTCTCCATTGATCCAGGTGGATATTGATGGCTACCCGCCTATGCCACTTGGATCCCCACCATTGTTTCTTTCAGTTTTTCAGTTTCCTTAATTGTAGCACAATTTACTATTCTTGGCAGTTTTTCGGGTCCTGAACTTCTGGAGTCATTCTAAGGCCCTAAACGACATTTTTTTGGGAAGCAGGAAAACACCAATATGTGAATCATGTTTGAAGTCGAAAGTTGTAGTCCTCGGATAGATCTTTCTAACGAGGTATTGTGCACGTCAAACGAAGATTGCATGCCAAAGTTACAACCCTAGGAAGTTGATGTACCAATTTAACCCAACAGGGCCCACAACTTTGGCGATTCATCTCTTAGGGTTAGGTTTTTGGATATTTATGGTTTTCCATTATTTCCCAATAATAAATAGGCCTTTGAGCCTCATTGTAACACAATTCAGAGGCAAGTAGCTGCCACATCTCTTCTCAGAGATAAGCTACCATTGCCCGAGCTAGTTTATTTCCATTTTGTTTGTAAGCATATTTCAGTTCTTTGATATTAATGAAATGAAGTGTTATTTCTGCTGCATCTATGTATTTATGGTTATGTTTTAATTTTTTTGTGTTATTATCTAAGTTCGGATTAGTGGTATAAGAGCGATCTGATCATTCTCTATTTTTCTTTGCACGTCCCCAATGAGGTCGGGGTATAAGGAGTTAGGGCTCGAACTGGTTGAACCTTCTTAAGAACAGCCTCGCAAACCCTGGTAGTCTCCCATGGAGGAAGAAAAGAAAGACAAGGGAGGAGGATATCCTTTCAAAATATTGCTCGAAGAAGCCCTCAAGTGACAGAGGAACGCGATGACGGACAAATTTTCCCAGATCCTTTGACAGATGCCCACATGCGACACATCTTCGCCCGGTAGTCACTCTAGAGGCGCCACTCCCTTCAAAGTACAAGTCAAATTTGACATTTCCATATTTGAAGGCCAGATAGATGGAGATGTTGTAAATAGATGGTTAAATCTGTTGGAAGGATATTTTCAATTCATGATTTTTCCAATAGGGAAAAGATTACTTTTACGCTCCTCAAATCTGCCCCCCCATGTCAAGGACTGGTGGGAAACCTACTGCGAACAAAGTGACGATAGAGAACCCTCACTATTTTCAACCGAACCCACTTGGAATTCTTTCCGAGATGCCATCAAGGAACAATATTACCCCATGGGGAGCTATGAAGACAAGTACATACAATGGACTACACTGCGAACACAAAGGGATCAAGATGTGCATGAGCTGACGAATATGTTCCATATCCTACGCACAAATTTGGGTACCAAAGATTCAGAGAAGCAATTGGTGCTTAAGTACCACAGTTGTTTGCACAGATACATTCAATAGGAAAGGGAGTTCCTCGGCATCTCCTCGCTTGGTGCGGCATACTGATATGCTGCCAAAATTGAGCAAAAATTGAATAGAAGAATCAAGACTTTGGATATGTGAACCCAAAGAAGAGAAAAGGACAGATCCTAACCAAGACCCCCTAGGGAAACTCCTCGAAGCCTCAAGCCAAGGGTGACGAAAATCAAATAACGACACTGAAATATGGTGTGATTCCATCAAGCTCCAAAAGGCAGAAACCAAAAATCCAAAGGAGGGGAAGCGCCTCTTTCACTCACATATGTGTGTGAAGGGTTCGTTGCGGCATTTATTGTCGACAACGGGAGCCAAAAGAACCCCATTTAAGCATATTTCATGAAGTGGTTGGGCCTACGGACCACACCACACCCGCAACCGTACACCATCAGGTGGCTTCACTAAGGACAAGATATTCGCGTCACCCAACAGTGTCACCTTCCCTAGAACATCAAGCCCTTCACAGATGAGGTATTGTGTGATGTTGCTCCTATTGAAATTTGTGATGTATTATTAGGCCAACCATACTTGTGGAAGCATCATGTCATGTATGAGTTGAGGCCTCACATTGTTATTATTTATTTTGGAACTAAGTTATATAGGATACCCTAGGTAGCCCCTCCTACCGTCATCTCTTGGATCTCTGCTAAGAAATGTAGTAATATCATCTCTCATACTGGGAATTTTTTTTTCTTTCTGATTCACTCTCAAAGTAAGGGGAATATCGTGGCCATATCCATGGCCCTATGGAAGGGTTCCTCCACATAGCATAAGCAGGTGGATAAGGTCGTGGAATAATACAAGGACATCTTCTCCTCACCCATAGGGGTACCCTTGCACTTTCAGGTCAAGAATCCAATCAATCTGACTCCCAGAGTACCTCTGGCCAACATATCTATCCACAACTTGACTAGTCACAGTCCCTTTCAAGTGGGTCTATGATTCCAACCACTATGTCCCATTGGTGTGGCCATACCATTTGCAACTACTTAGGCAGATTCGACTCATGTCCAGTCTGAAGCATACAAGGCCAACGACTTCATTGAGTGCATTCAACACATCCACCAACATGTCCATGACATATTGGATAGAGCCAATGCTAAGTACAAGCAGTGACATGATCAACATCGGGTGCCACACAAGTGTCAGGTGGGCGACAAAGTTTGCCTACATTTACAGAAGGAGCACCTCGCTAGGCCACACAACAAGCTTCGCCCGCTCTGATATGGGTCATACACCATCACAAAGGCCATAGGGGAAAATGCCTTCGAGCTTAGACTTCCACCATTCCTTAGCCTGCACCCAATGTTCAATGTGGACCATCGTCGACCATACTTTCCACCATTACTGGACACATTTTACATTGTGGAACAACTCACTCCAACAGAGTTGAACCCAGACTGCATGGAACCAAACAAAATTGATCGAATCATGGACATGTATATCAAGAACACTCGCTAGCAAAATATCCAACTATATTAGGTTGTCAAAGCTGGCTAACTCCTACACCAAAGAAAGTGGCTCACCAGGGACCAAGTTCAGCAGAAGTTTTCCCATCTCATGGAGGCACTCAATGCAATGGGGAACATTGATTCCTAAGGGGGGAGGAATGATCCAGGTGGATATTGGTGGCCACCCACCTATGCCACTTGGACCCCCACCATTGTTTCTTGTAGTTTTTCAGTTTCCTTAATTGTAGCACAATTTAATATTTTTGGCAGGTTTTCGGGTCCTGAACTTCTGGAGCCGTTTTGAGGCCCTAACTGATGTTTGTTGGAAAATTGGAAAACATGAGTTTATGATTGATGTTTGCAGTCAAAATTTGTATTCCTCAGATATATATTTCTAACGAGGTATTGTGCATGTCAAACGAAGATCATATGCCAAAGTTACAATCCCAAGAAGTTGATGTAAATATTTACCCCAACAGGGCCCACAGATTTGGCGTTTCATCTCTTAGGATTAAGTTTTTGGATGTTTAGGGTTTTCATTGTTTCCCAATAATAAATAGGCCTTCCTCATTGTAACACAATTCATAGGTAGGTAGCCACCACGGCTCTTCTCAGAGATAAGCTACCATTGTTCGAGCTAGTTTATTTCCATTCTGTCAGTAAGCATATTTCAGTTCTTTGATATTAATGAAATCAAGTGTTATTTATATTGCATCTCTACATTTATGGTTATATTTTTATTTTGTTATGTTCCTTTCTAAGTTCAGATCATCCACACTACCTGCAAAAAAACACAATCCAAGAAAAGGTGTGACACTGAATCTTTATTATCACAATAGAGTGGGAATCTTATAGGCCCAACCCAACCCCACCTTTGGAGATTATCTTACGTGAGGATCATTTTATTTAGTTCCAACCATATAAATATGTGTATCTTTAAAGGATAGTGCCACTTACAAACAACTTTATACCACTTAAAATGGGTCTAAATCTACTTCTTGTGTCACCACCACTTCATATGCCAGTTTTTTCATCACCACCCTACATTCTTTCCCCATTATCCACATGGGTTTTCCTAGGTATCCACTCATTCTAATGCAATTCTGTGAAAGATACAAGACAAATTGTGTCCACTCCCATGCTAGATTCGTGGAGAGGCCCTGAGCATTAGCTGTGTTCCAAGATCTCATTGGCTCCAGGATCAACCTCTTCAGAAAGAAAAGATATGCCTATGTACTTTAATGCATTTCCACATTCAAAGAGATTATTTTGAGGCCATCTGCTCCTATCCATAGATCCTTGCTTTAGTCTATTTTTCTTCCATATCCTACCTTTCAAAAAAATCCCTTTTTAATTATGTCAAATGATAACACCAACACCTTCCAAATATTTGATCTTCCCTACCATTACTTTGCCTCTAATTGAACCCGTCCTTCTACTTTTTTATTCTTCCAATATTTGTCTCACATTAGTGTTCCCCATTTTCCTACATCAAACATACTCCAAAGAATTTTGGTAGATAATGATTTTTCAAAAATTAAAACTTTTTTGAGCCTCCATCCTTTAAATTTATTTGGGCTAGAAATTTTTTTCTATCTAGTTAAATGCATCCCTTTCTATCTTTTTCCTTTCCAAAGAAAATGAAAACATAAAATTTTAATTATGTTTATAATTTCCCTAGGTATACTAGATAGAACCAACCACTAAACTGGGATTTCTTCTAAAACTTGTTTTACCAAGATCACTCAACCTCCCAAAGAGAGTCATCGGTTGCAGCAGTGATTGATCTGACATTCCACTTTCTTTACCATTCATAGCCAATCAACAACTCTTTATCTGTTATCCTATAAATGGTAACCCATATATTTAATTCCTTCATCTAAGGAAAAAAATTGGAAAGGAAGAAAAGTATTTAATGTTAAAATTAAGCTTTTAATAACTCCATTAGTTAACAAAATTGACTTTGAAGGAATAAATTACATGCCCGTGGCTTCACAATATAATGCAATTATGTTCAAAATACTTTTCCATTCTTCAATCGAGCCATGTACAAATAAGATAATGTCATCAACAAATAATATATTTATGAGATTGATTAGTGTGGATAATTGTATGCCTTTAATTTTGCCTTCCATTGCTACCTATTTGAGCATAAGACTTAAGCCTTCTCGCACCAATAGGAACCAAAAAGGTGATAGTCAACATCCTTTTCGAATTCCTATAGAATATCTACAAAATTGAGTCGGTATGCAATTGACCATTACCACAAAGTTTTTTGAAGTGACACATCCCATTAATATCCAATCAATAATATTAAGAGGCGGCCAATTTGTAGTAACACTAGTCTTTGGAAGACCTAATTAACTCTACCATAAGCTTTAACCATATCTAATTCCATCACTGACCCTAGTGTTTTCTTGACTTTCATACTATGAAGTCCTTCTTGTGTTGATTCAATAACATTGAGGATTTTTCTATTTGTCAAAAAATCAAACTAGTCTTTATATATACCATTTTACAGTTGTTCCTTTAAGTGAACAACTAGAATCGTTGAATTCAACTTATATAGGAAATTACATAAAGATATTGGCCGAAAATATATGAAATGTTGTGGCTGGTCTTCTTCGGAAATAATGCTATGAAAGTGGAATTGATATTCCCCGATATTATTCCTCCCACTATATTTTTTTCAATGATGATGACTAGATCCTAAGGTATGATGTCAAATAACTCTAAATAAAATTTTGTAGTCCATCCATCAGGTCCTAGGATCTTTTCCTTCTTGGATTTTTTAAGAACTAGTAGAAATTCCTTCTGAGTAACTAGCTTCTTCAAAACCTCAATGGAGTCATTATCAAACATTATGGGAAAAAGTTTAATGACCTTCAATTGTGCTTCAATCTTGGTAAACTCCAACTCCTTAGAAACAGAGAACCAAGTTACTCAAACCTGCTTGTGAAGAAATAAGAGAGCCATCTTCCATAGTCATCTCCCATATAGTGTTGGATACCCTTCAATGCTCTGCAAACTTATGAAAAAACTTGCTGCCTTGTTCAAGACAGAAAACTTAGCTTCGAAGTCACCAAGTCACTTCTTCCTCATCCATTAGTGTTTTTTCTTTCCTTCCAAAATTCAAACTTTTTCCAGTTCCCCGTCGTAAAGTATTCTAGATGTTCAAGTTCCATACAATTAGGAGATTCCAACCTCCATCCCCTTGATCTCCTTCTTTTCTCTTTTTTGTCGATCCTGATCCCATATAATGACCTCTTGTTTTAACTTCTTTAAGTTATGAATGAAGTGCTCAATCACAGATTCTGCACTAGACGAATCAAAGGACACCCAACTGGATCTAACCAAAATGGAAAAAGAACTCTCTTTGATCCAGTGAGAGTTTAATTTGAACAGTGCTTTTTTATTTTATTTCTTCCTCGGCTGCGGGAAAATGGGGGCATTATCTGATATTCCTTCGAAAAATTCACTTATCCAAAAATTTTCGTTCCTCACTATTCCCACTAGATGATCGACCACTAAAAAAAATTCCAACATTTTTGTGATTCCTTCAAATCCTGCTCTATTATTTTACCACATTGGGCATATCGACCAACCTTAGTTATTCTAGTTATGGAATAAAATATTGGGCCAATGGATCTGGTCTCGAATGAACTCCCCAATGTTCTCGACTCAAGGTTACAAATTTCAGGTCTCCTCCCACAATAGATAAATCATCTGACAACAACCCCTGTCCTTTTTCCATTTCCCAAAAAAATTGACGATTCTGGTAAGGAACGTAACAATTCAGCAACTTGAAATGAAATTGATCCAACCTGGTGTAGCCTTATAACACAATTTTGAACTCCTAGCAAGAGGTGGATAAGTCACGTATCCCCAGGCTCCATGCTGTCAAAAGACCTCCCAAGAGGCCTATAAATTCCATAATACTAAAATTCCAACAAATTGAAAGTGAAGAAAGAAAATCAACCAATTTTTCCCAATACACATATTTTCTTACAACAAAAGGATATTCAAATTATATGACAACAAGAAGTTCTTGAGGGCTCGTTGCTTGGGTCGACCCCCCACCCCTATAATGTTTAGTGAGAGTATCAAAATCAGGAAACCCCACTACCAAGCTTGGTGTCTCTAAGTGCCCGAAATAAGTTGCAAAAATATAGACCGTCGTGTTGTCTCGTCCACCTATTTCTCCCTCTGACCCATCATTTGCGTAGATAAGATTCCCTTCATCAGGGTTTATTTCCTTTGACGAGATTCTCTTGCTTTAATTGTGTCTCTTACTCGGGGGGATCACAAGCTAATCCACATTCTAGCACAAACCCACTTCCCCAAGTGGATAGTTATAAAACTAGGATTCCAATCCTCTCGCGTTACCCAAAAACATTTGTCCTAAGGCTTATCTAGAAAGAGGTGTAAGAACTTTGTTAATCATCGGGGAGAAGAACCCTAGAGTGGTAGACAACCTTAGTGAAGAGTTTTAGAACTTATATGGAGGAAGCTTGAACAATGCCTCCCCTCCAAATTCCACTGATTGTGATGGCAGAGTTTTAGAACTTATATGGAGGAAGCTTGAACAATGCCTCCCCTCCAAATTCCACTGATTGTGATGGCATCTCCACAAATGGAGTAGTCTACTTAAATTAGGAGAATAAGATTTGAAATTATTATAGGAGGTCATGAAATAGGAGTGGCTACTTAAAATTCCCTTCTTTTTAGTATTTTTTTTCTCATTTGGGTCAGTAGCAAGGATATAACCATGGCTATATTATACTTCTAATTATGGATAAATGTACACTTCAGAATCTACAGGTCTTGAACCAAATGATTGAAATTTCAATTGAAAACCAAATTCCGACTAAATTTCATCGTATGTCCATGTGATGACTCAATTCATACATAGATTTCATATAAAGCATTTCCTATTAGATTATGTAATCAAATTTTGAATTGAAATGAGTGTTACTTCTCTCTTAAGATTGAAGATTGAGGAGGTTGCTCAGAAAGTGTTGAATTTAATTTGATTATAGATTTTAGAAATTTCACAAAGTGAAGTTAAATAAATCTTATTTGTAAGTTAATTTTGCATTACCTCAAAATTTCAAAATACATCATCGTAATCAACATAGTCTATACTATTATTGGTCTCAAAATTCCATGAGGGAAACCAAATATGTTGATCGATAATTTAATAACAAGTATCAAAATAAAGCATATGATGTTGAAACAACTAGAACTATAAGAGGATGATTTACATAGAGAAGAAGACACTACTACATGAAGGGCATTTTAAGACATTTTTTTAAGACGATAGAAATATTTTGTCTTAAAAATTCACTTTTTAGTTTAGTCATTTTAAATTAAAATTTAATATCACTTAAATTGTCTTAAATATAAAATTTAAGAAAAAAAGGGTTTGAAACAAAAATTGTTTTAAGACAAAACTCTATATTTAAGGCAAAAATAGTTTGAGACAAAAATATTTTAAGACAAAAATAGTTTAAGACAAATGTTTTAAGAAAAAACTTTATATTTAAGACAAAAACACTTTGAGACAAAAATATTTTAAGACAAAAACAATTTAAGACAAAAATATTTTAAGACGTACTTTATATTTAAGACAAAAATCATTTGAGACAAAAATATGTACGACAAAAACAATTTAAGACAAAACTTTATATTTAAGACAAAAACAACTTGAAACAAAAATATTTTAAGACGAAACTTTATATTAAGACAATGGCCACTTAAGACAATGGAAATTAAGATGAAATTCATTTAAGACAATTAACAATTAAGACAAAACCATATCAATTGAAGACAATATAATGTTACATGACTTACAAAATTGACTCTGATAGTGCACCCTAAGTCTGCCAGCATGCACGCTACTATTGTCTCACGCCTATATCAAGGTTGATATTTCACTTATCATTCACGTTATCTTATATAAATACAATAATTTATTGGGCTCTTCGTTTTGGTGGGGTAGCTGACTCTAAAGAACCCAACAACTTTTCCTAGTAAGATTTCTCAGACATCAATCCCTCTTATGTCCCTTCGATCTTTATTTATACGATTAGATACAACTTGTATGTCGTTGCATTCAACACTACTACAAGGAGGGGGGTTTTAAGACAAAAAAATATTTTGTTTTAAAAATTTTGATACGAGGCGCTAGTAAAAAAGGAAAAAGTATAGGATTGGGGTTTGAATTTATGTTGTTTATGGGTTCTTCAGGAAGCAAAGTGATGGAGGCCAAAAATAACTGATGGGATTTAGGGCAATGGAGGCCAAAAACAAAGGTGCTTGGTGAGAGGAGTGACGGCGGCACTTTCGCCGAACATGGATAGGCAGTAACATTGGAGTACTTTTCAGGGTCTCCATCAATAGTGTTTTTATTTTTGTTTTTTGACTGTTTCATTTATTTTGAATGCTACTTCTATTTGTTGGTTGCTGCTATCAGTACATTGTTGTGTTGAAACTTCTGACGGTCATCGACAACATGGATTAGATTCACTTAAAGGATGGTGGAGACAAACTATATAATATCCACTGGTAGAAAATATGCCTACTTCAAAATCTCTACGATAACTTTTGCGAGAAGCAGACACCAAGGATAAAAGATAGGATTGTGGAAGCATTAGTCACAAAATTCACAAGGGCGGTAATTTTGGTTGTAAGTGTGGAGGTATATGGATTAAATGTAGCATTCATGGTGTTGTTTGGTGCAATGCATCTAAGCATAATTATCTAAGCTAGATTCATTTTTTATCCTGATTTTTAATGATATCAAGGATATCTGCTAGCTATTTTGTTTCAAGGTACACTAATAACAATTTATTTTCCACTCTAGTTGTTGGTATACTCCGCATTTTATCTCAAGCACACTAGCTGGTTGTTTACATTGTCTTTCTTCTGAACGTTTGCTCCTGTGGATCTTCCTGCTCCTTCCCTCCTTTGGGAATGATCAATCAGGGGATTTTCGAGGATCTTAGATGCTACATGTTGTTCTTCTCTATGGTACATGTGAGACACATTGGCTGGTTGTTTTACATGGTATTTCTTCTGAACCTTTGCTCTTATGGATCTTCCTTCTCCTCTCTGGGTTGGGATTTGTCGATAGGAGGATTTATGAGGATCTTTACTGCTACGTAAGTGCATTAATTTTATTGGTGGAATTGGTAACATATTTCAATTTTGAATTCAATCAAAAAGGAGTCTCTTGGGGTCATTAATTGGTTTGGGGGGTATTATTTTCCAAGTTTTTCATTGATTATATGAGGGACAATCCATTAATGGTTTGAGGGAATTGGTCGATGGTGATTGGCCAATCTATTTTATTTGAAGGGGTTTCCTAATGGATTGATTCGGTGACAAACTACATCGAGTGGTGTCAATAATTGATAAGTGACATTAAGTTACCTTGTCTACATATTTTATCAAGGTTTTTTCATACACTACTACATAAGTTATTTCTTAGTAATTCTCTCTACTTTGGTGTACATATAGGAGGGATTGCAGAGTGTCAGTGGTGTTCGTTGTACAACTGGCCTTTACATCTATCAGTAGGATTTTACTTGATACTGAAGGAAGCTAGGGTGGTGATGTGCCATTACTCGATGTGTTGGTACATGCGACTATTGAGGCAGAGAGTCATGGTTGCCCCAATTCAGGAGTCTATCCCTTTAAGACATCTCCTATACATGCAACTATACACGTGCATTCGAATGTTTTGGTATCCCCACTGGTTATTGAACCCAATGTCGTAATCCACGGAGTTTTTTCCATCATTCATGGAAAAAGAAGGAAGTTAATTAAGCTTGATCTGGATTATCATAAACTCGTTTTTTATTCTGATTTTTTTTAGGACCGGGTGGTAGGATTACAACAATGAGATTTGGTGGGTAAGTGGTTTTATCTGTGAATGGACGACTCTCAGATGGCGTCCTAGGTTAAAGAACATCGGTACCTTATTCTTAAGTACTCTCCTCTTTTCAACATGTTATACAATCAATGGTTATGCTTCCACTTTATTAATGATGGAAATGTTGCGAAGATTCTGGGATCATATTGAGTTCATGGTTGTGGTTTCCTCTCTTTAAATCACTGACATGTGGGATTTGATCAATACTTTGAATTGCCACCAAAGAAATTGGTTTCAAGATAAACTCCCTAGTTTAACGCTCATATTCTGGTCATGTGTGTTAGGGTCATAAGTTTTATTGTCCAATGTTTTCCTTATCCTTTAATTTTTAGCTTTGAGTATTTAAGCATGTGGCTATTTCTACTGTCATAGCCTCTAGATCATTTTCTAACATCTTTGAGTTTCTTACATGAAGGGTTCATTCAAATTATGAAAGAGTGTCAAGTTAATGGGAGTCATGGTTGCACATGTTTTTGTCATGTCAAGTCAAAGGGGGTTTAGTCATTTGTCTATCAAAATTTTCTAAATTAAGCTCATTTGCAGTCATAGTTCTGATGGTTACAATGTATGGTCATTTGAAACATCCTACAATTTTATCCCTCATTGTTATTTACCCTATGCTTATCCATTTCACCTCCTATTTCCCCATTTACCCAGTTACCTTCCATTCATCCCCATTCATATAAATTTACATCCTACACCCTTCCCATATATCATTAACCTATCATCATATTACATTCATTATATTCCCCCCTTTCATTCTAAACCATTCCCTATATTAACACTACCATTTCCCATACTCATATCATATAACCCTCATGCATAATACACCATTCTCATATATATATAACTCCCATACCAAAGGGATATCATACCCCTTATAATTAATCATTACCTATGTTGTGATTCACATGCCAAGTCAAGTGGAGCACTCCAAAACATCAGTTCAAAGAATCATAATGCTACTTAGATTTGCTTTCTGCACAACGCTACACATACTCTATTTTTTACACCCTTTTGAAACGACAATTCCGACCACATAGATGCCAATTATGGAAAAATGAGAGAGGTTGTTCTTAAAAACGGGCCAAAGTAAAAAACTTCTTCCATGTTTCGCACAAGTGTCACAAATCAGGCGTTATGAATGCATATTTAAAGCTCATTTTTCATAGTTTGTAAATTTCCTGTTTTCAGACATGGTTTTGCAGAGCATTTTATGAGAATATGGGGAAGGATTTGGAGAAAATGAGAGAGGTATTTCTTCCTACACTATTATATAAAATAATCTCTTTCAATTTTGAAAAATATATTACAGTTTGGGAGATATACCCAAAACAAAGTGTGCTACGCAGGTGTTGTGCAGGCGTTGTGCAGGTGCCAAAACAAAGTGTGCTACGCAGGTGTTGTGCAGGCGTTGTGCAGGTGTTGTGCAACCCTTGCCTACTGAGTCTCGCTCATGTTTTGGAGCTTCCAAATGTCAGATATTTGAGAGGTTAGCTTGCTTTACACTTGGATTCCATCTTATCCCAACTTTCATCAAACATGTGTTAGCCATAACGTAAATATGACTTTCTGCTACCCAGTCGTTGCACAGAGTTGTTAGTTCACTGGTAGCTTTTCTATGATTTTCTGTTGCTTCAATTTTCTTTATCAGGATGGATGAGATTCGAAGTTAAACATGGTTTAAAATATGTTATTTATTTAGGGTGAAGTTAATTATTTTAGGATTTCCTTTGTTATTTTCGAAAAAGGTGTAAACAACTATCATTTTTCTATTTTTCAGTTATGATGTATCTACTTTTCCAGTTTGTGTTGATCCTCTCCATGGATCGAACATATTTTGTACGCAACCGCCTATTACACTATGATATTTTGACTATATAATGAATATAAGTAAATGAAGAAAGGGTTGTTTGGTTGGTTTGGAAAAAGACTTTGCAAGAGTGTTACTGTGTGATTATGTTATGGTATGAATTTTTATGCATGGAGCTTGTGTATCAGTTGATCCACTAATATTCTGGCGAAGATACTCATGGTATGGGATCTCATATTTTTTTTTCTCCTCTAAAATATTTGTTCTCTCCTATAAACTTTGATGATTTCTCTCTTCCGCTAAAAGTATGTCTATTTTCCTGTGATAAGTACAAGTTGAGGCTATTTGGAATTCAATTTAACATTGCTCCAAATTAGGGGTTACAACTTCATTCAGCTGCAATGATAGTGCTTCTATCTATGTTTAATTTATTCTAAAATGCTTATTTCCTATGAGTGCACTATCTGAATTTATCATGTTGTTTCATTTTAAATGAGTATTTACTCTACCATGTTCCCCTATGCTACAATTTCTGAATGTCTAAGATGTTATATTGATTGAGCCATTGTGAGAATGAGTGGTTGTTTAAGCATAAGCCATGATTTGTGCAGGGTTTTTGAACTATAAAAATTCCCTTCAGATAAATCTTTACCTACCCCCAACAAAATGAATTGTGAAATAGTTACAACATACTTGGTCTCTGTGGGTTTATAATTGTCAAATCTCTAGTTTCTTTATGTGAGGGAGCCCCCTCCGGTCGGGAAATACTAGAACCCCGACCAAAAGTGGTTAGTGGTTACCTAAGAGGGAATCCAAGAGGGCTAGTTAACCAGCCCTAGTTCAATGTTTTGAGAAACACATCTCTAATGGAAAGTGGGAAACCTCCTTTTCCCTAAGACTTGTCTTTTGTGGAGCAACAATGAGCAAGTAGTGGGAAGGTTGAAGATCCTATGAGTTGGCATCTTTGATGGATAGAGGAGAAATTGGAGGGCACACTGTTTGGGTCAAAGGTCAATGACCTAAAGGATATGCATTCACTAATAGAGGCAAATTGTGGTGTTGTAGATGCATGCTTTTAGAGGGAGAAACAAGGCAAGAAGTTCTCAGAATAAAGAAGTGCTAGGCTTGTAGAGCATTGTGGGAAAGAACAAGTCTTTAAAGCATGTCCCCCAAAAGAAAGTAGGGAAACCTTCTAGTTTAGTGGGAGAAACTGCAACAATAGAGAACATGGTAATGTTAGAGACAGATCCAGGTGGACGAGTTTCTTCTAGGAACGCCTTCCTTGCTAAGAGGGAGTGTAGAAAATATTAGCGAGAAAGGGTTCTTTGCTTTGTGCCTTAATCAATGGAACCACAATGAGTTTCTCCTTGAGCATGCAAAATTTCCTATGAGTTAGGAGCTAATTCATAAAAAGTGGGACAAGCTCCTAAAATTTAGGGAAAATTCCTAAAAGTTAGGACTGAAAGAAGCAATTGACTAGTGTTTTTTTCCACAACAAAAATCGTAGCTTTTATTAATATGGAATAAAAGTTACATGTTGTATATGCAGAGAGCATATTCATATCAACAATAAAGTTGTATCATGATAGCAAAAATAAATACATCTGATAAATGTCCGAATAGATACATATTGTGTATGGTAGCAATATTAACATAACAGTTTGTGTTCAAAAAATGATATAAGCAGCCAAAAATAAATCAAGAGATGCCTTTGGTGTGATTTTCACCCCATCCTTTGATCAAGATCGAAAGGATGATGAAAATACTGATAAAATGCATGATTGTTCTGCTCCTATATCTCCATATGATCTCTTAGTAGGTGTGCCACCTCCTTGGATAGGAGATTGGAAATCATGTTCCTTTCCATTTAAATATGTTGACATGAGATGAAACCAAAATGTGTTTTCAGTTGAAGTAATTCATCCAATATGCTCTGGAGTGTGTGCACGTGACAAGATGTGTGTAGGTTGAACCAGTCAATGATAATTTTGGAATCGCCAAAGATCTGAAGATTACAGTAGTTTTTAGTAATGGAAAATTGTAAAAGAACAAGTAGGCAGGTCAGCAAAATTATTAGTGCCACACCCAAGACCGATCTTGACTTTGAAGAAATGAGGAGGAGTTAAATGTAGAAGGAATCCACCGCCGCAGCCATCTAGTTGTGCAAAGCCATCAAAATATGCCAAGGGTAGAGAGTGATCAATATGTTTAGAGGTGATAGTCTGGGGAGGGGGAGGTGGGGGGTCATCCGGAATCATATGATAGATGGAGATAATATGGGCAGTAGATGAGGTCCAATTTAGCGGGGATTTGTGGAAGACGGCCCGATTACGGGCAATCCAGATGCCCCAACAAACTAATAGGGGAAGATTACGGAGCCTGTGGGGAATAGAAGATAGCCACCAAGTCTCCCATGCCGTGGATACAATCGGTCCCACCCAATGGAGATGGAGTTTGAGGGAGGTGAAGATGAGATGCCAAAGTTCATGAATGGATAGACAGTTGAGGAATAGGTGCACGGTGTCTTCAGCAGCAAAAATGCAGAGGATACATCTGTTGGGTCCAATTTGTGAGCGCAATTAGAGATTAGCCCCTGTATGAATTTTATTCGACAGTTTGCACCACATGAGAAGCTTAGCTTTAACAGGACCTTTTAATTTCCAGAGAGTACTCCACCAAGGGAGAAGAGTTGGAGGCCGATGAGGGTTGTAGATGTGTAGGTACCCTTCTTTTGGAGTGTATTTTTCATGTTTGGAGATGGCCCAGATGAGTTCATCCTCACGGTCTGTGATTCTAAAATGAGATTCTTTTAAGGCATCTAGATATGTAGTCCAGGCCGCCTCCCATTGAGGATGAAGGTGTAAATCCAGATGACTCAACCAGCCTTGGATGAATATGGTAGCTTGGTCCCTGTCAGCAATTTGATTCATTGTGTGAATACCAGCTCGGTTGAGAGTGTTGATGAGAACAGGCAAGAGGATGTGAGCATTTCCGCATCCCAACCAAGGATCCCATCCAATGCATGCCATCGAACCTAAACTAATATTCTAGGCCAAGCCGTTACTAATGTGATTGATGGAACACATAATAGCTCTCCAGATCGTTGAGTAATTGGATTTGTGTGCAGGGAGTTGTCAGAGCCATTCAATAGTGTTGTAGGGGTGGATGTATTTGAGAGTGACAACCTTGGTCCAAATATTGTTGCTAGTGAGAATCTGCCACCCAATCTTAGCAGAAAGTGCCTGAGAAAAAGTCAGAATATCTTTGATGCCCCATCCTTCCCAGCTCTTAGGTAAGGCAATACACGTCCATTTGGACCAGGCAAATGTGTGACCTTATTTAGCCCCGATCTAGAGAAATTTGTGGCATATCTTTTGGATCCTGTATAGAATGCCTTTTGGTATCCAAGCTAGGGACATCCAATAGACCAGAATGGCCTCCAAAACGAACTTGATAAGTACCCATCTGCCCGCCCTGGAGAGCCAGTGGTGGCACCAATTGTTCGGTATCTTTTCAATCTTGGTAATTAACCAACTCCAATCAACAGTTTTATGTTAACAGGTTTAATATAGAAACCCAAGTATTTCAGGCTGTCTTCAAATATGGTGAGAATAAAATGGAATATCTGCTGTGCAAAGTGGACCTCGTGTGGCGAGCAGCCATGACAATTCATAGTGGATTTGTTGTTGTTGCATTGCATTCATGTAGCAGTACAGAAGAGTAATAGGATTGATGTTACCACTGTGGAGTCACCTAAAGATCCATTGAGAAAAAGAATTATGTCATCAACAAAAAGTAGGTGTGTGAGGATACAATCCTCTGCAATTCGAATGCCTTTCAGTCTACCTCTGTCCCTTTCACCAACAATACATCTACTGAGGCCTTCCATTATAAGTAGGAAAAGAAGGGGGGATAGTGGACATCCCTGACGGAGATCCTGTTCCACATGAAAGAAGTCTGTAGTAGCACCATTCATGAGGATACTATATGAAATCGAGGTGATGCAACACATGATCCAATTGATAACCTGAATGGGGAATCCAAGATGAGTAAGGAGCATGCGGATGTAGAGCCAACTGGCTTGATCAAATGCTTTCGCAAGATAAATCTTGAGGATCAATCCTTTGATCTTCTTGGAATTCATGGAGTGTAGGCCTTCCTGAGCAATGCCGATGGCCTCGTGAATCTGTATGTTCTCAATAAATGTGAATTGTTCAAGAGAGATAAAGTTAGATAAAATAGGTTTGAGTTGATTAGCAAGTATTTTTGGCATAATCTTGTAGATGCAATTACAAAAATATATGGGGTGGAAATCCTTAAAATATGTGGGGTGATCTGATTTGGGGATGAGGGCGGTGAAAGTGGAGTTGAAAGCCTTATTTATGCAACCAGGTTTTCGGATCTCTTCCACAACCGCCAGTAGTTCCTGTCCCAGCAAGTCAAAATAAGCCAGATAAAACTCCACAGACCATCCATCAGGGCCAGGCTGAGCTAGGCTTTCGCAGCTTCTGAAATGAATCCACCCCCGATAGGATTCTCAAGTCTTTGAATATCTTGTTCAATAAGTGAAAGATTGTGGTCCTCCATTATTTTTTTGTTTTTGGCCCAAGTAACAGTCTGTTTTTTGATGGAGAGGATTCCATGCGCAAATAGCGATGAGGGTGAGTGATTTCCCAGAGGGGGAGAAAGCCTCCACAGTGTTTTGACCATATTTATGAAATTGGCGTCCTGTAGCCAGACCGAGCATAATTTAAATGGTGAGTCCGGCTTGTTGAAAGCACCAT
The DNA here is from genome assembly GCA_034641835.2 of Pinus albicaulis. Classification (NCBI taxonomy): domain Eukaryota; kingdom Viridiplantae; phylum Streptophyta; class Pinopsida; order Pinales; family Pinaceae; genus Pinus; species Pinus albicaulis. The sequence goes on from CM076579.1 coordinate 573,171,170, forward strand.
TGATTTCAAGGTATATCAGCGAGTGATCAAATATGTGTCTCGAACCAATCCACTATCTGTATGAACCAAGATTAAGAAGGATATCCTCCTTAATGAGGAAACGATCAAGCCTAAACTCAGTGGAGGAGGGAACAGTGGAGGAGGGATGACAGCTAAACTCAGATGGGGGGATGTAGAAGCAGCCAGAGGGCTAGAAAGGGGATGGGATTGTGGAGCTGGGTGGATTGCAGGTGGGAGGAGGGGTTAAGGGGTTGGTCAATAGGGGGGGGGGGTAGTGGGGAGGGTGGACGACGTAGAGAAAGGAGGTGGGGGGAACATAGAGGATGTCCGGGGGCAAGTGAAAGAGGGAGCAGTGGCCAAGAGAGGGAGGTTTTGAGAGAGAAAGGCAAGCATAGAAGGGGAAGGAAGGCAGAGGTCCGGGGAGGAGATGAGATCAAGGTCGGTCGCATACAGATAGCAAGGGAGTTAGGGGTGAGTTCAAGGACCAGGAAGGAGTCGAGGCCAGGGAAAGAGTGAAAGGGGACAGATGCAAAGGGTGAGGATCTGGGGTCAGCAGATAATGAAAAATGAGAAGATGTCGGGTGTGTGCCATGCATACCAACAAAGAAGCGTCGGGATAATGCCCAGATGTCCACTGAGGCATATGGGTCCTCCGAGTAGTTAACTAACTCTTTGTCCTGGGCCCCTTCCATTGATAACCCCAATGAAACCGTTGAAAATTGATAGATAACCAACCATTAGTCAGTGCACAAACTCCGCGGAGGGGGCAGACGACAGTGAAAACAGAGCAAGTGTAAAGAAAATGGAAATGGGGTGCAACTGTCAGAGAGCGCGCAGACAGGAAGGTTGTACATGGTTGTGAGTGGAGTTTGAGAGAGGAGAATGTGCAAGAGAAGCTTGTGAACAAATTGGTAGAGGGCAACAAATATTAACAATCTTGAAAGGGTTTCATGTTTAGAACAAGTATGGAAAACAAGTGTGTTTTCTAATTGAAATAATTATTTTGTAAGAGATCTATTGCTCAGTTTTTTTTCTTTAATAAAATTCTCAAGCAAGTAGAGGGTTTTGCTAGTTGGGTTCCCTAAAAAAATGTGTTTTGAATTGTGTGATTGTTGTTATTTTTGTCTATTCTGCTCCAAATTTGAAGTACATAAATTCTGATTTTTAGTGAAAAGAAACTAGCTTTCAGTTTTCAGATTGTTCACTATTGTAGTTGCAAAATTTCAAGGAAATTCTACATTTGACATCATCTTTTCATTTTTCTAGCTCAAGTGGATGCTCCACGCAAAAAATACTTCATTTTACTCGATATAAATCCATGAGATGGTTATCTAGTTCTTCTGCTCTTAGATCATAATATTCTTCATGACAATGTTAAGGGGAAATCATATTATCTTATACCCTAGAGGAATGTGGTATATCTACCTCTTCTTGCTTTGTGTCTCTTAACAACACATGTGAAGACCATATAAACTATTATTAACTTTTAATATGGTATTTTGAGCTCTAATTGAAGTTCTCCAAAATATTATGGGGTACCTACAACTACTTGAGTTTATTGATATCATTATTCACAGATTTGAGAATATTTATCACCCATCTTAAGGGTTAATGGATGTTTCCCTTATGTGAAGACCTCATGTCCCCTTTTCCTCCTTATGTCAACATACTTGATTGCATTATGGAGGTCTTATATATTTTTTATTGATGCCCTTAGGCGTCTGGAAGAATCAAATGTCTTGAAGTGCCAACCTTTTTTGAGTGAAAATAGATTTTACAATAATACTTAGTAAATACAGATTTAAAATAAATCTAAAATGATTAATTAATAATAATAATATTTTTATTATCCTCACAAAACTTAGTAAATACAAAATTAAAATATACCTAAAATAATTAATTAATAATAATAAATACGTTTATTATCCTCACATTCATTTTTGTTGTTGTTTAATTAGCTATTATTCATATTTAAGTTAAAAATTGTACCTAGTTTAATTTTTAATGTTATTTATTTTAATAAAAAAAAAAATTAACAAATTTTAGTTTAGCCATACAACTAATATTTTATGATTTTTAATATTATTTATTTTAATAAAAGTTTCCCTCCATCATTATGCTTTGCGCGATTGAGAAAATTTTCCTTTCCTTATCTTACATTTCATCAGTTTCTTCCCTTTCCTGTCGCTGAAAATCTATTCCTACTATTACTACTGTTACTTGCATTAGTTTCAGCCCTTTCCTAAAAAAAATTCCTCTGTCATTTTTCTTTGTGCTGCTAAGCAATTTTTCTCTTCCTCATCTTGCATTGCATCAGTTTCATCCCTTTCCTGTCACTGAAAATATATTCCTGCTGTTACTTGCATCAATTTCATCCCTTTCCTGCAACTGAAGATCTATTCCTGTTGTTACTTGCATCGGTTTCATCCCTTTCCTACCAATGAAGATTTATTCCTATTGTTACTGGAGTATTAGATTGCTCTATATGGTTTCTAACCCTATTAACTTTCGAGAGAAAAAACATATTCCTCTGTTCACCTGGATTCTTGCTCGTAGGTGATTGTCCGCGAACCTCATTTGCCTTCAATATGACAATATCTTCTTCGGGTTTTCTTCACCGATAAGATTCTTAGCTGGGATTTTGTTATTTTGTACAAGCATAGGTTATAAAAATGTTGTTGCTTGGCTTACAATGTTTGAAATCTTCATTAATACTTTCCAAGTGAAGGCTCTGGCTAATATTTAGGCTATAAATTGCAGTTATGAGTATATTATGTTCAACTTCTGTAGGGCCAAACCGTAGTTTATATCATTGTGCATTTATTTGGTAAACAAAAAATACATTTCGCATTCATTTGGTAAACAAAAACTACCATTTCGCATTCATTTGGTTAACATTAGGTCTCAATTTTCTTTCGAAGCTTCTTTATTACATCAGGGGAAAGCTTTTGGTCTGATCCAAATTACTTAAAATAACCATATATGGAGGACCACTATGACTCCAAATAATCATACGCACCTCTGTCATCTAGGTCTTCTATGTAAAACGACTGTGATTATATTTTCTATATGCACTAATTCTCACATGTGGCCAAGTTCGGGGCTGACGTACCATTTCTATATTAGGTTAGGTACACACTAGCCTTCAACGATGAATCCAAGTCACAGACGTTGTCAACTGCTTCTTGTTTCAATTCAATGGATTTCATTAAGCTTCATCTGGATGCTACTAGCACTATCCTGATGCTTGCTAATGCATTTTCCTTTAGAACAGGGCAAGGTTCTATTTCATTTTAGAAGCAAGTGGCCTTGTTTGGATGCGGTAGGTTTGTATCTTTATCTTTGTTTGAAAGACATTGCAGTAGAAGAAATTTTGCCAGATTTTCCCTAAGGGTTGTTGTTGTGAAGGAGAAATAAGTGAAAACAACATCCCCTACCATGGACGAAGGAGGTAAAGGGAAGAAGGTAATGGTTGTAGGAGGGGATGGTTACTGTGTATGGGCGACAAATTTTCATCTCTCAAACAACGGATACGAAGTTGCCATTGTTGATAGAATTCTCTACGGGTTGTTTAACCATTAGCTTGGGATCGACTCTCTGACTCCCATTATCTCAATTTAGAAGAGAATAAAGAGATCGAAGCAAGTATCTGGCAAACAGCTTGACCTCTTTGTGGGAGATGTTTGTGAATTTGATTTGCCTGTAGAGGCTTTCAAGTCCTTTGAACTTGAGGCAGTCGTACACTTTGAAGAACAAAGGTTTGCTCCTTATTCTATGATAGACAGAGGAAGTACGATCTATGCTTAGCATAACAATGTGATTGGAACCATGAATGTGCTTTTTTCTTTCAAATAATTCAGCCTAGAATGCCATTTGGTTAAACTGGGTACCATGGAAGAATATGGAACTCCTAACATTGATATTGAGGAAGGGTACATTACCATTACCATTACTCATAATGGTAGGAAAGACATGCTGCCATACCCAAAGAAATTGAGTTCCTTTTATCATATTAGCTAAGTGCATGATTCTCACAACATAGATTTTACTTGCAAGACTTGGGGACTAAGGGCTACAAACCTCAAACAAAGGGGGGTTTATGGAGTCATAACTCGAGAAACTGCAGTATACGAAGAAATAATTAATATGCGGGACTATGATGGTGTATTTGGGATTGCATTGAATCTTTTCTGTGTGCAAGCAGCTATTGGACATCCTCTCACAGTTTATAGCAAGGGTGTTCAGGTACCTTCGTGTCACTTAAAAATCCACTGGTCAATTTTTCGTAGATAGTCGGGTTAGAACTCATGGAAATTATTTCAAAAGCCAGATTCAAAAATAAGCAACGATAGAGGAGTGTGGGTTTATTTTTCCAAAACAATTTAGAACCCTTTGAGAAAATTTAAAAAGTTTAACGCACTAGTAAAGAAAATATTAGGAAAGTATAATTTATGTCTCAAGTTAGATAATAGAAGAGAATATTTCCTTAAGAATTTTGATAAACTTTTCATATAGGAAGGAAGTAATCACCAAGAGACTATTCCACATGCTCCATGGCAAAGTGGTGTGGATGATATATATGACTCACACAATCGTGGAATGTGTGAGAAACACGCTCAACACATATATGTTGGATAATGGATTATGGGCAGAGAGTCAAGACTAATAACCATTGATACAATTTCTTATATTATTAATAGGTCAACCACAAATATTCTATATGGATTCATTCTAGAGAAAAAATTTTGGGGTAGTAAGCTAGTTGATTACTCTCATTTACATACATTTGGTTGTGATGCATTTTCCATATGACTAAACAAAAAGGTACAAATTTGACCCAAAATCAAGGAAATGTGTTTTCGGAAATATAATAAAAGACTATAAATAGTGAGATCCTACTCACCATAAAGTAATTGTTAGTTGGGGTTATATTTTTAAGGACATACAACAAAAACTTGAGATTGTACCTATTGAACTAGAAGTGAGCTAAGATGAAATGAAAATAAGCATGTTGATGCATCTACTTAGCATGTGGAGTAGCAAGTTAAATAGGCACAACTTAATGATCAACATGTCCCAATAGGCATCTAGTGTGGTATCCTTCTTTTTATTCTAGTTCTCTTTCGCTTAATTGATGATGGTTAACTGAGATAATTTCAGGATGTAGATAAATGGATGAAATTCATCAATAAGGAAGTGAAAGTTGTTCACAAGAATGAAATGTGGGAACTTGTGAATCTCCTACCTAAAAGAAGGTCATTGGTTACAAGTAGAAGTATAGAGAAAATGAGAATATTAATGGAATTGTAAAACTATAAGGCATGCTCGGTGGAAAAAGATTATGTGCAAAGGTTAGCAATAAAATTTAGTGAAATTTACTTAGTGGAAAAAGGTTTTGTGTAGAAGTTAGGAATAAACTTTAATGAATTTTCCTCTCCAATTGTGATGTTGATTATTGTAGATTTTTTACATGCACTGGCAGCAACAGAGGATTTAGAGCTAAAGCATATTGTTGTAAACATTACTTTTTTGCATAGCTATCTCAAGCATGATGTCTATGTGGAAGGTTCTCTATGAATTGAGATGGATGTCAAGGATGTGTTAATAAAATTTGATACCTTCATGAAAAGTGAATATTTTAGTAGGAGTGAAGTGGACCATTGTGGATACTATAATAGGTTTAATAATGGAAGTTCTATTATGATTTTATCGAGTGTTGATCATATATTGGTTGCAATCCTCAACATCGAGAAAATAATTGATCTTAAGGCTTAGTTGAGGTGGGAAATTTGAAATGAATGACTTAGGAGCAAGAAGCCAAATTCTATGGCTAATGATACATAGGAATAAAACATGTAGAAATATATGGTTATGGAAAAAGTAATATACTAGAAGGATTCTACAATGTTTCAATATGAAAATGCAAAACTAGTCAATACCACACTTCCTGTACACTTCAAATTGGCTTCCAAATAGTGCCTTAAGATAGGAGAAAAGAATAAAAACATGTATACTTACCTGTTTACTAATTAATAGGGAGCCTCATCTTCACCATGGTGAACATTAGACTAAATATTTCCCACTTATTGGGAGTTCAAAGTAGGTTCATGGCTAATCCTTTTAAGGAACATTAGACTATAGTGTAGAAGGTACTCAAATACTTGGGAACCTTAGATGCTATTATTTACCATAAATTTACATATTTGTAAATTAAAGGTATTTTTGAATCTTATTTTGGTGGAGACAGAGATAGACTAAAGTCTAACACAAGATATAATTTCACTCATGTTGGTGGAGTTATAAGTTGGATATCTAATTTGCAGCAATTGGTGGCTTTATCAACCAATAAAGTAGAACATGTGGCATAAATTAGGGCTAACAAAGAGGCAATTTAGATAGTGTGAGTATGGAGCTACTTCAAGATAATGCAAGAAAAAATCACATTGCTTTGTAATAGTCAAAGAGCGTGAGAATCCAGCATTTGGTAATCATACTAACCATGTTGATATTAAATACCATTTTATAAGAAAATTATTGCAAATATACTTGAATTTATTATGGTACTATTTTATGTCAATAGCTATTTTTACATTTGGTTATAACACTACTACAGAAAAGGGGTATGCATCATCTTCACATCATTTTTTTTTATAGTATGGTGGATATCTAGCTTCATCCTATGGGTATATGAAATGATTCCACGTGTTGTTTTGTTCATTAGTGACAACTCCCATTTATTTCATTGCATATTTGATGATTGCATATTGGTTGTGACTCTTCCACTAATATAAACACTTTTTTTCATTGCTATCAAAGGCTCTAAAAAGGTAGAAGTGATAGAAAATTCTGATCCACTTTCTAAAATTAGTTAACTGATAAAATATTGTTCCCCCAAAAACATAACTCTGGTATCCTCACAAGTTATGGTAGTTCAATATTTATAAGCAACTTGACTTTTTCGTGGTTGAATTATCTGCTGGCCACTGGGCAGAAGTATGCCATTAATTTTTAGGACATGCCTATGATTAGATCTCAAGATAGAGCCGAAAATGTTGTTGTTCTGCTCCAATCAAAGTTTCAATCAAGCTGATGTTGTTTTGTATTTGCTATATATGGTCCTTCTGGAAGAAATTTAGCCTCATTATTATTTTATATTTTGCAAAATCGTCTGTAATGTATGTGGGGCCCCTTCTAATATATAGCTTCATAGATGTAGCCACAAACAAAGAGGCTCTGTGGTACAATGGATTGGCACTTAATCCTCGTTATGTTTTGGCTTGTAAAGGGTACTTAACCCAGTTCTGACCATGCAAACATCAGAGCCAAGGAGACAGAGAGTTCTGGTTACTGGATGCATTCTTTATGCCGAGGTCAGTTACTTTTATCTGATTTATGAATATCTTAAATTTGTCATCTAAAATGTAATGAGAAATAAAAAGGGGCTATATACAAACTTGTATCCATATTAACTAAAGTCTAAATCTGTATTAATGCTGGTGTTATTGTGTGTTGGAATTTTTCGTTAGTTGGGCCTATAATTATGAATGGAATATTTAATATGTGTTGCAGACTTAGGTGAGCTTGATATAACATATAGTAATATGTGAATTGGGTCTTGCACTCCCTTTCCACTGTTCAAAATTCTCCCTTCAAGAAAATGTTGCCTTGGCACCAATAGTAAAAAGGCCTACCTTACCTTGTTCCATTTGTTTAAAATTCCACCTCAACAAAGTATGTGTATCAGGATTCAACCATAAGTTATGGTGGATTCTTCCTTATAATTATCCATTAGCTGAGGGAGTTGATGAGGTTAAAAATATCAGTCTATTGTTTTCTGGTTCACTAGATTATATACGTCCCCTTTCTTTGGGCCTTTTAGACACAAAATTTTGGCGTAAATTCATTTTGGAGGAATTTGTTGAGGAAGAGCCTTTTTGAGTGAAGTTATATGATGAGTCCTTATCACAGGACTAGCCTTGTGACAAAGATGAAGGTGCAGAGTAATGACTGTTGTTCCATCAAGATAGCTGGAAAATGCTCTAAATTATCCATGTTGTCAAAACTCCATGCATTAAGAGACAGTCTTTATGGCCATTAGATAGCAGTAAGAAGGATTTATGCAATCTTGTGCATCTCAATTTTTGATAGCTAGTAGCAGAGACACTCTTAAATAATCACCTGCATTATAGAAAAACTTGTTGCTGCTATATGAATGAGCGACTAACGTATTGGATGCCACTAGGTGTTTGTCAATGTCAAAGTAGAGAGAGAAGGATTTTATCTGCCTTATGAACGCTTGATGCGATTAAATGGAGTAGGCTTGTTATTACTTGTAGTTGCTTGGCTGCTTTATACTTCCTAGCCGGGTAAACAATCCTTACAGAGAAATTTCTCATGATCTTGGAACTTGGAGGTAGTCTATCTTTTAGGTCTCAATGTAGGGCAGCTTCTGGGCATAAGTAGAGCATGCTCCAGCACCAATCAGAGTTGGTAAATTATCCATAGATATGATTTTCATAGCACTAGTATCACCTTGCTATTTTGAATCCACAAAGCTATGCAACATCAATTTTCCATCCTCAACGTACCTTAACCAATAATTAAATGAGCCCTTCAAATAGTGAAGCAAATGCTTTGCAGTAGTTGAGTGAATTTTTCTTTAACTAGCTCAATTTATTTATTACAAAGCAAAAAGCAAAAAGCAAATATGAGGTTGGTTATTCACCAAATACCAGAGGTAACCTGTCTTTTTGAGAATCTTCATCCAATGAATCTGGCATTGTAATTCTAGCTTCTCTTGTTAGCCACATGCTTCATCTTCTACAACCACAGGATTTTTTATCCATTCTTTCAGGGTTTTTTTGGTGGCCTTGAGTTTATGTTCCCACACATAACTGGGTGATCCAATGACAGGGATGGACCAAGCCTTCAAAATTGTCTCCATAAACCCATCCCTATCTGACCAGAGAGGGTTGAACCGGAAGGGGATGGGCCCCAAATTTTCCTCATCTTCTAAAAGTAGAAGGATGGGTTTATGATCAGGTTTTAGCTTTGGTAGAATTTTAGTGGAGATAATCTTCTTTTAGGAGAGGAAGGTGCTCTGAAGTAAAAATCTGTCAAGACTGGCTGAAATATGCTTTGCCCCAGCTCTATTGTTTGACCAAGTGTAAAGCCTTTTTTTGGCTTGAAATCTAGTAAGTCCCATTGTTGAATCTAGTCTTCCACGAAGGGTAGGAAATGGTCCTTACTATTGATACCCCCTCTTTTTTCCTTTGGTTCAAAAACTAGGTTGTAATCTCCTGCTATAATTATATTCTTGGGGGAGTAAGCTTCTAGAAAATCAGACAGGGTTTTCCAATAGTCCTTCTTTTTTTCATAGAGGACTGGGACATAAAGATTAAAGAGGGTGAAGGTGATCTTACTTGCAAGATGTTGGAGTTCGGTATAGATCCAGTGCTGCGTTTCGAAGGAGCTTTCGAGGTGGAATTTGTCATCCTCCCAGAAAGTGGCGAGCCCACCACAAGTAACCCTTGCACTTACTGATTTTCCGAATTTTGTTCTCCATTTCACTTTGTTGAGGTCTAGAAGGGCAACCCCTTCTATTTTAGTCTCTTGGAGCATGAGGATATTTGGGGATTCATATTTTAAGAGGTTATTCATAGCTTCAGATTTTAAGGGATTCCCCAAGCCTCTATAATTCCAATAGACTAAACGTATTATTTAATAGCAGAGAGGGGGCCAGACCCTCCTTTGAGAGGCCTAGTTCCAGTGTTTTTTCCAATGGACATCTCAATCGTGGGTTTCTACCTTGCATTTTTTGTTTCTCGGCCTCTTCTTCTCTTGCCTCTCTGTGAGATTTCCTCCCAACTCTTTTCAAGGGCCTCTCAAAAGTTTCTTCTTCCGAGGATCCATAGATCTCTGGAGACTTCTTCCTTGTCATATCTGCATAGGATGGGGGGCTAGAGGATCCTCTTGGTGTTCTGGCTTGTAGAGGGGTTGTTTCTTCCTGGCTTTCATCTTCTTGAATAGATGTGGGTTGTTGTTCGACCTCTTTGACGATTGTTGTAGCTAGGAATTCTTCTGGGGTGCTGAGAATTTCAAAGGGGTTGCTGGATGCCGACGAGAAAATATTCCTTGGGGGGGATGTGACTATATTCACTTCCACATGATCGAATTTTTTAGCTGTATGAAATCATGTTGATGTCACTAGATATATACTCTTTTAATTGACCTTTTCTCCTAGTTGATGTCACCATCTCATCAGGTCCAACTATTGGCACTTGTTGATGGAGAGAGGCACAATATTCCTCGAGGGAAATTTTTATGGAACTTCTTTGATGCCTTTCTATACTTTAACCCCCTAAAAAAAAAATTTAAAGACTACATTGGGTCTAAAATCAAGGCCTCCTAACACTTCAATTAATTTTTTACTCCTCGGAAAACTCCCTTTCCACATGGTCACCATCTTCTTTTCCATATGGCACTACTATGTCATTGCATGACCCCTATTTTGGGTCCATGTGTTGTTTTCTACTTCTTCCAGGCATCCTCTACTAACATCATCAATGAACATCATCCTTCCCATCAATATGGTATCATGATTTTCCATGACCGTTTCTCATTGGTGTTTTTCAGAAGCTAGGGATAATGATTCTCTGAATGGACTACTTAATGGGTAAACTCCGCAATTTTGTAGGTAAACTTCAAAATCTTGACTAAAACCCTTTTTCATTCATCATTGGGTTCAAGACCCAAATGTTTTCACACTCGATTGATTTATTTCCCATGTTTTCAATGCAACTCATGTGCCACACAACTACACCCTACTCCACCATGTTGCACTCCATGTCACATCCTAGTACTAACACTAGGGCCCCATATAAACCATATAGCACTACCATGCGTCTCCATTCCTTGAACCTCATCAACGCATTATCTCTAAAACTAGCCGATATCATCTAGAAATCTCACTAAAATAAAAAATACCAAATACCAATTGTTGTGGAGGTAAATCCCCTCTGCGGATAGAGGCAATCCCTAATAGCCCAGACCGGGTCTAGCAAAAATCAATCACGCTATAGTGCAGGTTCCTAATTGCAAATAAACCAATTAGCAATGAAGGCTTACCTGGAATCCAACGCAGTCGTTGTAGAAGAGGTGGCACTCCCGTTCCTCAGCTCTGGAAGATCACAATCCCCACGATCTCTGTGATGGGACACCTGCACATGCGAGAAACAAAACAAACACAAGCGTAAAATCTAGTAGATGCAACTATATGTCAGTCAGAAAGGACATAACTCATCATCATAAATAACAACAAGAGTGGAACCATAACCAATAGTAGTTCATTAATAATCAATCAAAGGAAAATTACAACCATAGTTCTGACGCTGAATTCTCCTTCGGAGGGGGTCGCCAGCAGAACACGTCTCGAAAATTCTGTCAAGGATGGGACAAACCCCTCTCTTCATCTCTTGACGATAGTCTCCTTGATTGAAATTGGCCTTAAGGGAATTATGGAGGCTCTTGCAGCATAAGGCTCTTGGAAATTTGGGAACTTGAAGACTAGCTTGCCATGGAGATGGGCAAGGTTTTATAGATGGAGGAAGAGGAGTTGGGATCCCTATAATCATGGGATTGGCCCTATCATCAAGGAAGCTTCCATGAGAGGTGGAAAACCACTTCCTCTCTATGGAAATCTGTAGCCAAACCTCCCAACTCAAGATAGGTATCAGTTCCTGGATCAGTTAGGATGAAACTTCTGCCATTTATTTTTAAAAAACACCTCTTAAATTGGCTGGCGTGAGTGCGACTCTGGGACAGAGCGCCAACTGGCGCGGCCTCTTTGAAGTATTTTCCCCATTGGCGCGGGTACTGAACTGCCTGCTCGCGCCAATGCTAAAAGGGCCATTTTCAGGGTTTTCCACAAGGAGATGTCTTCAAGGCAATGAAAGCTCTTGTTCAGAGGGATGTCATGAAAGTGGTTTCAAGCCATGTCACTGCTCACAGGTCACAAAATGAGCCCTCCAATGTGTGGGACGGGGATTGCAGGGATGGTGACAAATTACTGTGTAACAGATGCCCCCTAAAGCATGAGGCTCGAGAGAGAGAGGGGTGAAATGCTTTACGAGAACGTGTCCAACTGAAAACTCTGCCGTCGGAAAACCTGCGTGAAGAAATACAACTGATATCTCAGATACATGATATATATGTGGTATGGGCACAACCATCCATAACATAGTATACAATAATCCAGATCCAAGGTATGGACGCAGCCATCCATAACAGAGTATACAATAATCCAGATCCAAGGTATGGACGCAGCCATCCAGTGAGGATCGATAAATAGACTCAGGTATGGTCGCAGCCATCCAGTAAGTGAGTCATGTAATCAATCATAATAATCCACAAAATCACAGCCTGGATTACAACAGACACAATCCAGGGTCTTGCGCTCCATCTCGACCCGAACGAAGTACAAGTTCAAGCATGCGAATATGTGAGCTAAAGTCGAACATGCAAGAACATCGTCTGATTACCAGCCAATGATGAAAGTTGTTAACAGACGTGAGAGGTACCACCAATAATGACGATGGCCCTCAAGGCACTACAGGTACAATCTACGGCATGTGAATCAATGAACTGGCGTCGAACACCCGTAGAATCACTTGATCGGAGGCCAATGATGAAAACCTCACGTTGAATACGAAGAACCTGCCATTGAGGCATGCAGGCTCCAAGGCACCAGAAGGGAGTCTCTAGATCAGCTTCCTGGATAATGAGCTGAAGTCGACAGGAAGTGACCTTGATCAAAGGTGGGCCATAATGTTTCCCACATCATCGACACGAGACAGAGGAACATAATGTCTTTGTGAATCAGGATCAGATGGGAATCAGAGGAAGGTTGGTACGTGCAGAGGTCAACTTCTCTTGAACATATTGACGGCACGACAGTGGATTTGGCAGTATTTGACATCAAAAGATCAGAGGTCATTACGACGAGGCAACGAGCAAATGAGAGGTAAAAAGGGATCACCCAAACCCATGGAGGCAAGTGAAAAAACGATATGAGATGTCCCCAACCCGACACGAACGCAGACAAGTGCCATGTTCAAGAGCGACATACTGCCGACACGAAAATGATTTGGTTCCATTTTCCCCACCATTTCGGTGAGTACCTCTTTATTTTTACACAAGCTTGAAGAGGATACCATATGCTTGTCATATAAATCCGTCCTTCGTACGAATCCATCCTAGTACATTTAACGAGCCCTAGGAAGGAGAAACTCGAATAACGTCATTATGACTGAATCCGATGTCATTAGAGTTTAAGGAGTCTGGCAAAGGAAGAACTCAACATCTTTTCATATTTAGAGAGTTTGAAAAGACAGCAGAAAAGTAAACTCCAGTGGTCCCTTTTCGTAAATAGTTCCTCAGAGCCGAAAAGGTAGAAAACTATGTTTGAGAAAACCTCCTAATTGCGATAGGCTAGGGTATTCCTTTTTCGTAAATAATCTATCCCAACCCGAAAAAGGGGTAAACGTATACTGGGTAGATGTCGTTTCGTATCCACTTTAACGAGATCGAAATGACATGGAACTCGGCAATCTTTTCATGTTTAGAGAGTCAGAAAAGAGTTGAAAGATGACTCCTCCTGGAGGAACGAGTGGTATAAAGGGTAGCTACTGGTTCCGGTAATGGTGGAACGGCTCAGAACAAATAAAGTTCAAGAGGCTGGCTAACAAGACCACTCATCGCAGCGGTTCCTCAGGAATGGGTAAAACAACCAAGTGAAGGCATATGATCGGCCAAGCAGATAATGACAATGGAATGAGAAAACCAAGGCTCATCTGGCAAAAACAGGCTGATAAAATGACAATCACAAGGGGTAAAATAGGAAAGGTTTCATTTTTACACAAGCTTGAAATCAGGAAACTCTGCTTGAAGTTGGTTTCATTTTTACACAAGCTTGAAACAAAGATAAACTATGCTTGAAACCGGTTTCATTTTTACACAAGCTTGAAACAGAGACAAACTATGCTTGAAAGATTAAGCATGCCCCCAGCATGTTGACTCAATTCGAGGTACATGCCCCCCAAGCTTCAATCCACATGAAAGGAAAATGGATTGAAGGTTCAAGTTACGAGATCTAAGAAAGACTCGACTGGGATTTTACGAGATCTAATCAAAGACTTGAATTGAACAGGAAAGTGTTTCATTGTTTTAACGAGGTTGACACATTAAAAGAACTATCCTCAGGGCACCTTGTTTCATGGTTTAAGGAGCTTGACACAAGACAAGGAACTTTGCTCCGACGACCTTGTTTCATTTTTTAAGGAGCTTGACACAAGACAAGGAACTCTGCTCCAACAACCTTATTTCATTTTTTAAGGAGCTTGACACAAGACAAGGAACTCTGCTCCAACGAACTGGTTTCATTTTTTAAGGAGCTTGACACAAGAAAAGAACCATGCTCCGACTGACCTCATCATAATGAACAAGAAGTCATCGCTTCCAAGAGTTCCACTCTTGATGGAAGGAAAACATCTCGGAAGTCTGGACCCAATGCCCCTAGCACACTATGCACGACGGCATCATCACTGAGTATAGGCACGGGGTAGGTAGCCACATAGTTGACCTGCGGTGGGGCAGATACAACGGGTGGATAAAAACCGGGGAAGGGATGATGAGCGGGCAGGATGCCACATCGGGATCAAAGAACAAAGGCGATCGATGGTCACGATGCGTCCTTCATCGCGGAAAACAGACCACACGAAAAAGGGAGGAGACGAGCGCTCCCATGGCATAGGTGTAATCGCGCCCCAAAATTAGATTGAAATCCAAGGGGCCTGGAACGACCATCACGTCCATATGGACAGTTTTACCTCCCAAAGTAACAGGTAACCTTGGAAGGATCCCTAACGGTTGACTCGTTCTTCTGTAACAGGCGCAAGCGGCGACGAACCGAAAGCTTGCCAATTAGTTGAGGATAGAACACTAACAGACACACCTTCATCTATAATGGTACTGGGTACAACCAGACCAAAAGCCTGTACTGCTATCTCGAAAGGCACATAAGACGGAAGGCGGTATCCCGTAAATCGACTCCAATCAAAGGAAGCGACCAAACTACTCGGAGGGGCTACCATCGAACCGAGATGGTCTTCCCCTGGTGTTACGATAGAAGAAGGAGAATCCTCCATGACTTCCATCACGGAGTCGGGAAGAGTATCCTCTGGGACCTCCATCATGGGAGGCGGAGGAGCCGCTTCTTGAGGTACGGGGATAGGAGAATCTTTCTCCAAGTCCAAGGAATCTGAAGAAACAAGAAGAACCTGAGGGATGTGAGGTCCACTCTCAATAGAAAAGACCTGGTGCACCGCAGACGGGGCTAGCTCAACCGATCCCACGACCAATGGTTGGTCGGGAACGGATTCCTGAATTTGAATTTCCAAGGGAGCAGGATCAACCAAGGATGACTCTTGACCAATCGTAGGATCAGCGGGTGGAGGACTCAAAGAAAGCCGATTATAACCAGCTGGAAGGCATGGTGTAGAACCGGTTAAGTTGTCCAAAACTCTCTTGGATTTATCCATATATGGACAAAGGTGAATGGCATGGTGCCCTTCACACAACTTACAGGGATTGGTAATATTACCCTGCTTCTTAAGAGCCTTACCAGCAGCAGCTGAAGACGTGCCCCCAACCTAACTCCGGGAAGCAAAAGGCAACGGCGGATGACCGTTGGACCATACTTCGAGCACCTTGGGAATGCCAGGGCAATCTCGAAGAAGATGATCTCTTGTGCACAACATGCAAGGGAACTTGACTTTCCACGGAGGGTTTGGAGGTTTATCAACGGAAGGCTTCTTAGGCGCAATAGCCACAGAGCTAGCCTCTCCTTTATCGGACTTCTTCTTCTTCTTCTTAGCCACCCGGTTACTCGAATCCAGAATTTCACCAGGCGAAGTAGAAGAGGAGGACGCAGACACAGGCGAAGAAGGGGAGAGGTCCACCTTGGAATCAACATGATGTTGTTCAGGCGGAGAAACCGATTGACCAGTAGCTGAGACATTCGAGACCACAGAGGTTGAAAACAACCAAAAAGGCAACCCAACAGTTAACCCAAGAAGGGAAAACGTTTCCATATAAGGAGCACCAACATTTCCAAAAGGAGGAAAAGGACCAGGATTCCCATCAGAGGGGATTCCTTGGTTGGTGAACTCTGAAAAATTTGCCATCAAAACAATTCAAAACCGCACACGGGCTGAAAACAAAGGTACACAATCAAACGGCCAACAAGCAAATTCTAACAGGGCGTGTGATCGTGGGTGATTTATTTTACCACATTGAAAAATAAGAAACTTCACCGTTTCATGTTTTAAGAGTCGAGAAACGGTTGAAAAGGTGACTCTATCTCTTTCAGATTTGACACAAGCGTGAAAGGACAAGCGCTTGGTGATCCTTTCAAATTTAAGGAGTCAGATAGGATCAAAATGACTACTCAGGAATTCTAGGTAAAGGGTGTACCAGATATCCGTGAACTGCAATATACACCTTGGTTTCAAAATGAAAGAGAAATCAACCAAGGACTTGACGTACGTGCAGGCAATCTCCCCGAATGCTGTGTTCGGTGTATCACGGGTATAGGGCGGCAGACTCAGCTTCCTATGGATAAAGGATAGAAACCTAATGGGGTCTCCCTTTATATACGCGACAGTACGGGGAGCACAAGTCCGTACTAGTGTTGTCTAAAGCTAAGAGGCGAACGACAGCTACTAGGTTTTAAGACGTCGGAACACGTCTCTAGCCTAGACCTCTAAATATTTCGTTAATGTTTCAATGCTTCCTTAGGTAAATTGAGTAAATTTTATGGTTGATCTTCAATTACGTTTCAGTTTCAAGGCCCTATCGATTGTCATATGACAATCTCCTATATGTAGCTATATGAGAAAAGAAAACTTTTCAATTCGATGAATGCTATCTAGTTAAGGGAAGAGCTTCAAACAATGATGCGACATAAAACAACACTGCAAACGAAATCTTTTCCAAACTAGATGACTTTCACTATCCAAAAGTAATTTCAAACATTCAACGATGCGAATAATGCAATGTAATCTATGCAAAATCCTCTTTTTTTCCCAAAACTATGCAATTGTAATCTATGCACAATTTCCTTTTTCTTTTCAAATGATAAGAATGCACTCAATGCATTTTTAGATGAAATGAGAATCTACTTAATGCATACTTTTAATGAAAGAGAATGCACTCAAAGCGACTTTTAGCTTTCAATCATTAAACAATGTGATCTAAGTTCAATGATAAATCTCAAAAATACTTTTCAATGCAATGTGATCTAATGCATTTTAACGAAAAGAAAACTTTGAGACGAAAAATAAATGAACGCAAATCTTCTTAATGAAGGATGAATGCAAAATAGATGTAAACAAACACTAAGAATGCAATCGTTGTTTCAAACACTTTGTCACGAAATCCCTCAAAAGGCGACAAGACATATGAGGTCAAACATAAAGAGGACTTCCAAAGCATGAGATCAAAACAAGGCATTCATTCCCTTTTACATCAAGCAATCATAGCAAGAAGACATCCCAAACAATGAGCAATGTAATCTATGCTCATACAAGGAAAAGACCAGAAGGGAAAGACACACTGGTGAAGGATTTAGGGAAAAAATCTCAATTTTCACACACCCTGAAATTGGCTTGACTTGTACATTGACAACTAGCGCCAACTGGCACGACTTGCACATTGACAACAAGCGCCAATGGCCAATTGACGCGGGTTTCTAACTGACAACAAGTGCCAACGCTTGAAAATGAACAAACAAAGAATTTCTCCCAACCAAGACCAGACTTCACCACTTCAAGCAGAATCTCCAAGACTCAAATGAACCATGTGATCTAGGCTCAAAGCGAGAAAGACACAGATCAAGCTCAGAAAGCTCAAAACAGAGTAAACCCTATTACCTTACAGGATCAGCGCGACTGTAAGGCTGAAACTAACGCTAGAATAGAATTGGCGCGGGTAATACACTAGCAACATGCGCCAATGGGCGCGACTGTCAAGTTGAAAAGCGCACTAGTCGATTTTACCAGTCAAAAATAAAAAAGAGCAATCCAACAAGCAGAAAAGTGATGATCAAGCTATCCAAAAGCCAAATTCACAGAAAGAGCCAGCCCCAAGAGCTGATCAAGCAAGCAGAATCAAGAATCAACCGAAAAGACAAGACAAAGCTCCAAGTGTTCAGTTTACAAACTAAACCGGAGATTGACTGAAGCAGCTTTAATCTACTTCGCAATTGCAGAGAAAAAGTGTTTCGAAGGCTATCTGGCCAACTTCAGGCTCCGTCTATAGCTTATAAAACGAACGACAACAAGCCAACGAATCCCCAATGGAGTCACCAATTTGTTGTGGAGGTAAATCCCCTCTGCGGACAGAGGCGATCCCTACTAGCCCAGACCGGGTCTAGCAACAATCAATCATGCTATAGTGCAGGTGCCTAATTGCAAATAAACCAATTAGCGATGAAGGCTTACCTGGAATCCAACGCAGTCGTTGTAGAAGAGGTGGCGCTCCCATTCCTCAGCTCTGGCAGATCACAATCCCCACGATCTTCGTGATGGGACACCTGCACATGCGAGAAAAAAAACAAACGCAAGCGTAAAATCCAGTAGATGCAACTATATGTCAGTCAGAAAGGACATAACTCATCATCATAAATAACAACAAGAGTGGAACCATAACCAATAGTCGTTCATTAATAATCAATCAAAGGAAAATTACAACCATAGTTCTGACGCTGAATTCTCCTTCGGAGGGGGTCGCCAGCAGAACACGTCTCGAAAATTCTGTCAAGGATGGGACAAACCTCTCTCTTCAGCTCTTGACGATAGTCTCCTTGCTTGAAATTGGCCTTAAGGGAATTATGGAGGCTCTTGCAGCATAAGGATCTTGGAAATTTGGGAACTTGAAGACTAGCTTGCCATGGAGATGGGCAAGCTTTTATAGATGGAGGAAGAGGAGTTGGGATCCCTATAATCATGGGATTGGCCCTATCATTAAGGAAGCTTCCATGAGAGGTGGCAAACCACTTCCTCTCTATGGAAATCCGTAGCCAAACCTCCCAACTCAAGATAGGTATAAGTTCCTGGATCAGTTAGGACGAAACTTCCGCCATTTATTTTTAAAAAACACCTCTTAAATTGGCTGACGCGAGTGCGACTCTGGGACAGAGCGCCAACTGGCGCGGCCTCTTTGAAGTATTTTCCCCATTGGCGCGGGTACTGAACTGCCTACTCGCGCCAATGCTAAAAGGGCCATTTTCAGGGTTTTCCACAAGGAGATGTCTTCAGGGCAATGAAAGCTCTTGTTCAAAGGGATGTCATGAAAGTGGTTTCAAGCCATGTCACTACTCACAGGTCACAAAATGAGCCCTCCAATGTGCGGGACGGGGATTGCAGGGACGGCGACAAATTACTGTGTAACACCAATTATCACCCAAATATCAAATTGGAGGAAGGGTAAGATAATACTTACAGTTTCTCCACATCCTTAAGAATATTATCCTTAAAGAAGGGTCAATTGAACTGTCTATGTGATCCACCTCATTAATCATACTATTATGGAGGGAAGGTTGGCTGATCCTTCCTCTACATGAATCATGACCAAAGTTCCATATTTGAGGAAGGGCTGGTTGACCATTCCTCTTCATTTGCATCATTGAGAGTACTATCCTAGAGGATGTATTACACTATTTTTTTATGTGATCCACCTCCACAATAATACTATCCTGGAGAAAGGTTTGGTAGACTCTTCCTTGACATATATCATCAACTAACCCTTATACCTTTACTATCTCCTTGAGAATGTTATCTTGGAAGATGGGTTGGTCAACTCTTCCATGTTATCCACCTCATTGATTGTACTATCTTAGGTGAAGGGTCATTTGACCCTTCATTTACATCCATCATGAGTAAAATCCAATATTTGAGCAATGGTTGGATAACCTTTCATTTGAGACAATGGTTGGATAACCTTGGTTTAGTTCTCGGCAACTATTTTGGAGAATTTAGAATAAACCTCTTTGTGGATTGTTTTTTCTAATTTATGTTTCTTGATAACTTCTTTATATTTTTGATCAATTTCATCCTATATTACGTTAAAAATCGATTACATATACATGCCGGAGGACTGAAGTATGTGTTATAATTTTGGTTTCTCCACTTCTACTTGATGTTTACAAAGAAAATAAATGGCAATAATATGCTACTTTTGTTGTTTAGCAAGAAAATATATGGGAATAGAATGCAACTTTTTTTATTTAGGAAGGAAATGTATGGTAATAGAATGCTACTTCATTCGAGACCAACATACATTTGTCCAAGATTGTCTGCTTCTCTTTCTAGAGAATTAGACTAGGCATATTTGTGAACTGTTTTATTCTGGTCTATGTTTCTTGACAACTGTTTTATTCAGACTGTGAAACTACAGATGGCTCATTAATATTTTAATTGAAAGGGCATCTTATAAGGCATGAAAAATGGATTCACATGCACATTTCAGAGGACAAAAATAGAAAATTCTTGTCCATTGGAAAGATTATCTCTATGTTTTTGAAAAATAGCCATTCTGAAAATTCCTCTGCCTATAAAATCAAGGGAAGCCAGCATAATCACCCTAGTTCCCACTCAAAGACTATCTCCAAATATAATTTGAAGTAGTAGCTACTGCTGGGTTGAATGGCTTATTTTCCTCTTGCAGAGTTAATTACGTAGTGATGCCATTCTATAAGGAGGAAATAGCAGCTAATCTAATTACATGCCGCATTCTCATATCAGCCTACTGGATTATTCACTTGGCCTAAAAAAAAACTTTTTTCCAATGAAGTGGAGCAACAAAGGCAAAGCCAAGACTATGTTCAGCAATGTTCCTGGAAATTTCCCTCTCTATGTAAGGAGAACCAACATATTCACCTTGGTCCCGTCTAGAAGACTATCTCTATCTTTCTGACAAAATAGGCATCCTGGTTAAGATGTAGATAGCCAAATATTATCCAAATGGCTTATTTGACTCTTGCAAATTTGACTATGTGACAATGTCTATTCTAAAGGAAGGAAATGCCAGCTAATCTGAATGCATTCCACATTTTCCTACCCACTTGAAAAATCATCATTTGTCTTCTAACAAGCCCCATTCCAGTGAGTTGGACCAACAACAAGAAGACTATTTTCAGCTGTTATCCAGTTTTTAAACATCTCAGCAACCTTGCATTACCACATTGCATGCTTAGCTGTTACAAAGTAAACAGCAACCTCAATAAATCTAGTTCAATGAAGACGATTGTTAACTGCTAGGACATTTTGAAGGACCAGACACCCAAGAACTTGACTTTTAGAAGTGCGAGATGCCTTAACATCTCTGAATACATCCTATTTCATGATCATGAACATTAAATTTCCAATTGAGGTGATCGGATATTGATCAACATGGCCCAACCTTATCACAAAAGTTCCTTTTCTTGGTAATAAATAGAGAGGTCTCCTGTAAAATCATCTCCAATTCTTCCAAATAGGTCTAGAAAAATCACAATGTAATATAAGTGAATGCTGAAAAGTCATCAAGAATCATCTGGCACAATGCCATGAATGCATAATGACCAACAGCTTGAAGGTTGTGAGTACAGTTAAAATCACATGAAGATAAGTTAGATAACCATTCCCTTTGTCAATTGGTTAAGTACATAGTCATTTTATTTTCAATTTTACCAGTGCATTCAAATTTTACTGATTTATGACTAAATCAAATTATATGCAGATTATTACAGCAGTATCGCAATATACACAACCTTTTATTTTGAAAGGAAATCCGTGTTTCTTGACGATTCACAGGTTTGGGAGATCATTTCCATATAACTGATAAGGGGCTTTTATTCTCTTTGTTTTAGAGGGTCTTCCATTGTGGTAGCAAAATCTCTTTTTTTTTGTAATAGTGTGCTGATTTTTTTGAACTGATTGCTCTTCTGTCAGAATCTATGAGATATTCCCATGTTACACTCTAATTTGAGGGGGCAGCCATGGACTTGAAGCCTAGATATTATCTTTCTCAACAGTTATTGCCTGTAAGAATTGTATCCTTGTTTTCTTCATGTTTACTCTCAAATGAAAGTTGAAAAATAGGAATGCTTCAACTTTCCACTTTTAAATTTAAAGTATATACATGACATATTTTACATACATAGGTGCCACCATTAACCAACCCTTTCTATTATAATGTAACTTACAATTATTAACAGTAATGGGAGAGTAAATCAACGACTAATCTAAAACTAAAATTGATTTTGTAGCAGGATACGAGTCATGTATGGTGCATAGGCTGGCAGAAGAGTGGACAACAAGCAACAAATAGCTCAAAAATGAAAATATTGGAAGGTTAATTGGCATGCCCCTTCCTCTAATTTGTTTCCTCATCCCACTAGAAGGATTCCATGTTGAATTTCGATTTTATGACAATGCTCTTTATTTCGTAGATCTTGGTTGTGTCATTGCAGGTGGATGCAATTTTATAACTTATAAGCTAACCCATATTTAGTTTTTCTGTTTTTTGAACACGTGTTGTAATTTATATCCTTCTTTCATTCTATAAATTGACTCATTGGTTGTTTTTAGAGGATCCTTATTATTCTCTAGTCATCTACTTTGAGATATAAGTGATAACTGCTTTGCATGCTTTCTTGAAACATATATATAATGACCTTTTCCCAATTTTTTCTATTCATTGCAAGTTCATTTAATGTGAACTTCACAGTCTCTCTTTTAGAATTGTAGTTAGGATGTCACATCAAACAATTGAATGTTTTAATTTGATAAACCACAATTAAACAGTCAACATATGTTTGTCTAGTAAAAAGTCTAAAACTATGTTTCTTTTTTGGTTATTATTTTTTTTAATCTTTTTGTTTTTGGTATAAAATAATTTATATTATTATGGCCTGTATAGCTAAACATATTTACATTACACACAGGTTCTAAGGCTCTGGAGGGTCACCTCATTCTTAAATTTCAACATGCTTCTTTCTGAAGGGTTGACATTGAAGCCCATAATATTTGGAGTACTTCTGATATGCCAAAGATTTGATTGTTCAACACAAAATTCTTCTGTTGTAGGGCTACATCTTTGAAAACCATGCCTGAGCTCTTGACTGATTTAACTTTAAGCCCAAATTCAAATAAATCATTTGACTTGTAATGTTCACATTTAGGCTGAAACTAGTGACTCTGACTTTGACATGGTTGATCTCCAAAATTAAGATAGGTCTATTTATATATCTCCATCTATGTATATATGTGTGTGTGTATTCTTCGTCATGCATTTTTTGGGAAAACCCACCGAGCACTTCCATCTCTCTCTCTCTCTCTCTCTCTCTCTCTCTCTCTCTCTCTCTCTCTATATATATATATATATATATATATATATATATATATATATATATTCTTCATCATGCATTATATATATATATATATTCTTCATCATGCATTATATATATATATATATATATATATATATATATTCTTCATCATGCATTTCTTGGGAAAACCCACACAACACTTCCCCTCATTTTGGGGATGGTACCTTGGGTAAACCAGATTATTCAACAATGCATGTCAGCTGTGGGAATTGAACTTGGGTAGGGAGTATAACACTCCTCTCAACTGCCTGGGCTAGACACAATTGACAATACACACACACACTCTCTCTCTGTTTGTAGTCTTACCTTTATATTGCCAGCACCACTTTTGCCACCACTTTTTCCATGGCTAACTAAACACCCAAGAATAATCTGGAATCAAGCAGTCATGGGGTTATAAGGAGAAGCATTTGGGTTTTGTTTCAGGTGATGGATTGGGACCCTGCCATTGAGGGTAATTCAGCTATGGTTGTAGGCACTATGGAATCCCTAGGAACAAGCCCCAACACGATCTTTGTAGAAGAAATGGGAGCTGACTTGAAAGTCAAGACCGAGGTGCATGAGATATCCAGCCAAGCTGGCCTAGCCAAACCACCTCCTAGTTAACTTTTCTAGCTTCAGTTGCTTTCTGGTTTTACTTGTTAGTATTGTTGTTTGTACAGTATAGAGATGTTTTTCAAAAGGTCTTAGGTTATAACAGATACATTTGGACTTTCCCAGACAACATAGTGTTGAGCTTTAAAAATTGTCTGAGGCCTGGTTTCTGCTTTGACAGGCCCCTGACAGCCATGAATGTAACCATTTTTCTAATATATTAATACGGGAGTATACTGGATTACAAAAAAAAACCTAGAAAAACTGGAACCCTACTTTCAGCTCTGTTAGATATGTTTGTGAGATTTGGGTTTAGAAAGAAGCTCTAGCAGACACTTAATCCATAGAAGATGCTACAGTGATGCCAATTTTAAACATTAAGAAAGGAAACTTTACCTACAAAGGGAGGTTTCCCTCTTTTCTCAATGAAATGAGTATGAGGTTAGGAACATATGTCAATTTACCAAAAAGCTAGATACTTTTACAAGAACACTGATGGTAAAAACAACTCCCTCAAAAGGATGTTAATGTTGAGAAGGAAAGGTTGTTCTATTTGACAAAAGTAGAATTGACTTCCATTTCTGCCATCTGGAATTCATCTAAGGACACCCCCCCCCCCCTCTACCACTAAGTTCTCATTATCAAATGACCCTTGGGTCACCTTCTCGAAATATACACAACCTTTTATTTTGAAAGGAAATCCGTGTTTCTTGAAGGTTCATAATTTTGGGAGATCATGTCCATATAACTGATAAGGGGCCTTTATTCTCTCTTTTTTTAGTGGGTCTACCATTGTAGTAGTAAAATCTTTCTGTTTCGTAATAGTGTGTTGATTTTTCTGAACTGATTGCTCTTCTATCAGCATTGATGAGATATTCCCCTCTGTTACACTCTACTTTGAGGGGGCACCCATGGACTTGAAGCCTAGAGATTATCTTTCTCAACAGTTATCACCTGTAAGAACTGTATCCTTGTTTTCTTCATGTTTACTCTCAAATGAAAGAAAAACATGAATGCTTCGACTTTGCAATTTTAAATTTAAAGTATATACATGACATAGTTTACATACATAGGTGCCACCATTAACCAACCCTTGCTATTATAATGTAACTTACAATTATTAATAGTAATGGGAGAGTAAATCAACGACTGATCTAAAACTGAAATTGATTTTGTAGCAAGATACGAGTCCTGTATGGTGCATAGGCTGGCAGAAGAGTGGACAACAAGCAATGGATAGCTCAAAAATGACAATATTTGGAGGTTAATTTTTATGCCCCTTCCTCTAATTTGTCTCCTCATCCTACTAGAAGGAGTCCATGTTGAATTTCTATTTTATCCTAGTGCTCTTTATTTTGTAGATCTTGGTTGTGTCATTGCAGGTGGATGCAATTTTATAACTTATAAGCTAACCCATCTTTACTTTTTTTGTTTTTTGAACATGTGTTGTAATTGATATCTAATTGATATCCTTGTTTCATTCTATAAATTGACTCATTGGTTGTTTTTAGAGGATCCTTGTTATTCTCCAATCATCTACTTTGAGATATATGTGATAACTGCTTTGCATGCTTTTTTGAAACAGATATATAATGACCTTTTCCCAATTTTTTCTATTCATTGCAAGTTCACTTAATGTGAAATTCACAGTTTCTCTTGTAGAATCGTATTTAGTATGTCACATCAAACAATTGAATGTTTTAATTTGATAAACCACAATTAAACAGTCAACATATGTTTGTCTAGTAAAAAGTCTAAAACTATGTTTCTTTTTTGGTTTTTTTTTTTTTTATCTTTTTCTTTTTGGTATAAAATAATTTATATTACTGTGGCATGTATAGCTAAACATATTTACATTACACACAGGTTCTAATGCTCTAGAGGGTCACCTCATTCTTAAATTTCAACATCCTTCTTTCTGAAGGGTTGACTTTGAAGCCCACAATATCTGGAGTACTTCTGATATGCCAAAGATTTGACTGTTCAACACAAAATTCTGCTGCTATAGGGCTACAACTTTAAAAACCATGCCTGAGCTCTTGACTGATTTAACTCTAAGCCCAAATACAAATAAATCATTTGACTTGTAATGTTCACATTTAGGCTGAAACGAGTGACTCTGAATTTGACATGGTTGATCTCCCAAATTAAGACAGGTCTATATATATATATATATCCATCTATGTATATATGTGTGTGTATTCTTTGTCGTGCATTTTTTGGGCAAACCCACCGAGAACTTCTCTCTCTCTCTCTCTCTCTCTCTCTCTCTCTCTCTCTCTCTCTCTCTCTCTCTATATATATATATATATATATATATATATATATATATATATATTATTCATCATGCATTTCCTGGGAAAACCCACCCATAACCTCCCCTCATTCCAGGGATGGTACCTATGGTAAATTGGATTATTCAACAATGCATGTCAGTTGTGGGAATTGAACCTGGGTAGTGAGTGTAATGCTCCTCTCAACTTCCTGGGATAGACCCAATTGAAAATACACACACACACTCTATGTTTGTAGTCTTACCTTTACATTGCCAGCACTACTTTTTCCATGGCTAACTAAACACCCAAGAATAATCTGGAATCAAGCAGTCATGGGGTTAGAAGGAGAAGCATTTGTGTTCTGTTTCAAGTGATGGATTGGGACCCTGCCATTGAGGATAATTTAGTTGTGGTTGCAGGCACTATGGAATCCCCAGGAACAAGCTCCAACTTGATCTTTGTAGAAGAAATGGGAATTGACTTGAAAGTCAAGACCGAGGTGCATGAGATCTTCAGCCAAGCTAGCCTAGCTAGACCACCTCCTAGTTAACTTTGCTAGCTCCAGTTGCTTTCTGGTTTTACTTGTTAGTATTGTTGTTTGTACAATATAGAGATGCTTTGCAAAAGGTCTTAGGTTATAGTAGATACATTTGGAAGATGTTTTGCAAAAGATCTTAGGTTATAGCAGATACATTTGGACTTTCCCAGACAGCATAGTGTTGAGCTTTAAAAATTGTCTGAGTGTGGTTTCTGCTTTGACAGGACCCTTACAGCCATGAATGTAACCATTTTTATAAGATATTAATACGAGAGTATACTAGATTACAAAAAAAACCTATAAAACTGGAACCTTACTCTCAATTCTGTTAGATACGTTTGCAAGATTTGGGTTTAGAAAGAATCTCTAGCAGACACTTTATCCATAGAATATGCTACAGTGATGCCAATTTTAACATTAAGAAAGGCAACTTTACCTACAAAGGGAGGTACATTTTTGTGCAAGCCAAGCTACAAGGGTGTCATAGTGAGCTAACTCCATTGAGTTATTTTTTTATTAAGTTAAAAATAGGGGCTTGCATGATTATATATTTTACAAGGATTATGGCATTATGTGTTGAACATTTTTTAAAAATCAATGCCTATTATACAATTTCAAGGACTGCCATAACTCACATAATTTTTTAAAAGGTGTTAGCTCAATGGAAGAGCACCTGCCATGCAAGAGATTGGTGGTTCGATTCCACTGTACCCTAACATAAATTATTCAATGATATTGTAGATTTTTTTAATCAAATATTTTTATATTGATTTATTTTAATAGTGAGATATTTTTTTGGATTCATTGTTTTATATTGTCTCTAGAGAGATAATAGATAGGATTAGACATTGTCTCCATAAACACAATATGTCTTTAATTCCAACTATTGTCTTTGGAGAGACAAATGAAATTGTCTCATAAGAGACAATAAATGAAACTGTCTCTAGAGAGACAAAAATGAAACTGTCTTTGGAGAGACAAAAATGAAATTGTCTCTGGAGAGACAAAAATTCTTGTGTTATATATTGTATTTATAGAGACAATATTTTAAGAAAATTTAATTTTAAGACGATTTAATTTGAGACACCCGCTTAAAGACAATATTTAAGACAATACACAAGTTTTATTTTGTCTCAATTTAAGACAATTTACCCCAAAATTGTCTTAAATATTGTCTTAAAACCCCCCTTTATGTTGTAGTGAGAATAGCTAAATAAAGACATATCATGCGATCAAGAGCCTCAAGAGATCACTAGAGCAAGGTCGTGGGCACTTTTATCAACAGGAGCAGAGTGCATGAGCTCACATTAAAGATGAATTTCCAAGTGAGCCAATCGATCGATCATCCAAAGCTAGCCAAACATGAGTGTTGATATTGTTACACTTGCTAGATCTCGTTCAAGGAAGAGATGATATAATTACGGTCTTCACGCTTCTCTTTCAAGACTCTTCCCAAAAGATTTTTCATCTGCCAATGGAAGGTGATGAAGTTTTGATACTAGCTCCACCTTCCCTTGGTATGACCAGGGTCAAGAAACCATTTGGCTACTTCCTCTAGGGTTTTAGAATTAGAGTATGCATGGCAGTCATTAGTGGTGAGGGTTTCAAGCTAGCAAATTTCTTCATGAATTTTAAGAGTAACCGAGTGAAATATAGTTGTGGCTTCTTGGGCCTAGTCCTAGGCACACGACCAACCTTGCAGACCTCTACCACCAGCACTCCTACAACTACTCATATGTTATCGAGGCATTTTACACCAATAGGGAAAAAATCAAGAAAAACAATTGTTCCACAAAAAACCTGGACTGAGGAGATTGAAACTAAACAAGTTGAAACAAAAGAAAAGATAAGAGATACAAAGAATTCAAGACGACCCAAGCCAACAAGAATAGAAAGTCCAATACACCAAATACATAGACGGACACCTCCAGGGAGGGACACCCTCTCACTAGGAAACACCAAAGAACATGTCTCATTGAACCCCCAAAAATTTTAAAAGGAAACCACCAGACTTATACCATAAGAACTCAAAGACATGACAATAAAGAACAAGAATAGAGAGATAATCTTGTAACCTGCTAACACTTGTTGGATCAAAATGTCGATTCTAAATACTCAGTGTGATGAATCCGAAAGAATTCAAACAAAATTCTCAGACATTGAGTGCACAGTAGCACCACTAACAAGTTCCACCTTCAGCCCCAGTGATTTTGTCATCCTCTTGTGGCATGAAGTCTTTGCATGCCAAGTTTTGGCTATGGTCCAAAATTCAACATCCCATGTGAGTGATTGTTTCTTCTGGACTCGAAGGTTGAATGATATTTCATGCAAGCCCATCTCACTGCCACTTCATTTCAGAGGTAAGCAACCCAGTCGCAAGAAAAGGTCGAGGGTCATGCCGGTTCTACAAAATTTCCTCCAGGCTCAGGGCCAACACTACTAGACAACCGAGGCAATAATCCCATTAGCGGTAGGGAAGGAGTTTAGGCACATCATGATAAATTTCAGAGAGCAAAGTCTTGATTCATAGGACAAGATAACAAAGGGAGGTTTACCAACGTAGAGAATAAAAAATAAAAGTTTGGATGTGTAATGCATGGGCAGGCTAGCCACGTCACCGTGTCTCGATTGATTGTGCATAATGGTTGTTATCTTCCCCATATAGATTCAATTTCGTGAGAGTGATATAATGACGAGAAATATTGTTTTAATAGCTTCATACCTATGAATATTGTTGTATTGACCCTTACTCTCACCTCGACTAAGAGAATTAATCATTTCCTAAAAAAAAGATGAAAATGATAAACAACCTAGCAATAGAAATTGGAAAAAACACCACCTCTCACCATATTAAAATTAAATAATAATTATTATTATTTTAATTTCTAAAATATTTCAAATTCCACAAACTAATTAAAAATAATATCTCCATGAAAGAATGGAGGGATAACCATAAACCAACTAAAAATAATAAACCCGTCTTTGATTGATAGAGGGATGGTCGTAAGAAAGAGTGTTTATGAATTAACACAACAATCGTCGTAAGAAAGAGTGTTTATGAATTAACACAAAAAGTCAACAGTATTCTGGATATGTCATCACAATTTTAAAACTCCAAAGCTATAATAGTAAATTCATTAACCATTTAAATGCAGAAGCTAAGACGGCTACTTGAAAACAAAGGTTACTTCAAATGGAGTGGTGGAATTCACATTTTAATTAAGCTTTAACGAGAACATTGTTGGCCACGCTATTCGGCGGAGAGCGCACAAACCCGCCTCCTCCATGTGGCAAATTACTCTGAGAAAGCAACCTCTGGCTTGCACTGTCATTGTCTCTCCGGCGGCTATTGATTCCTTCGGCGTGTCTCGCCTGATTATATATTTGGCCAAATGCTTATATATACCATTCATCAGCACTGGATCTCTCATGCAATGTTTCAGTTCCCATGTAACTACGTAATTTGCTGAATATTATCAATAATTTTGCTTGCAAATCTTGCCTCCATCTGGTGTGGTTGTTATATGATTCCAATTTCCATGATGTCTAACGCCAACAGATTGGCCGTTATCGGTTTGTTTATCGCATCGCTCCATCTCTTTTGTCTCCAACCTGCCTGCTCTATGGGTACGTTATCTCAACGCCATGCTCTGCACCACGGTCGTGGAGAGAAGAAATTGAGGGAATTCACTAGCAGTTCGTCTCAGAAACTGAATGATGTAGCGGCCAGAGTTATAGTGGTAGCCAAGGAGAAGGGCAACGGCGATTTTACAACAGTCCAGGACGCCATCAATGCAGTTCCAGCCAACAACTCGAACTCGATCTTGATTATTGTCAAACCCGGCATCTATGAGTGAGTAACGGATGAACTCGCTGGGTTTCATATTTGAAAAATATGACTCGGAACATTATAGATTTATCAGAGAACGGATGCTTATATGCGGCATAGACTTTCAACAGTCATTTGGTTTAAATTAATTTTTCTAAAATACGTATGTTTAGAAATTTCTTATCAATGGATTGAAATGATATAAATGTTGTTAGATCTAGATATAAATGTTTTTTTAAGAGCTTAGAGCACACTTAATTTAAAAAAAAAATTAAAATACCATAAATCATAATTTAGTAAATAAAAATGAATTTTATTTTAATTATGTTAAAAATAATTAATATGATCATCATCAATTTTCTGGTTGAAAAGAGAATGTCAAGAAATCTATGCTAACATATTCTCATAACTTTCTCATTATGTCTTTAAAAATAATCTATAAGGCTATCAATTTCTTGTTTTTGGTTTTTTAAAATTTATTTTTTTCTTATTCAAATTGATGATGATCTGACTCAACCTTTGGCTGAAAATATAATGCCAAGAAACTGATGCTAACATATTCCCATAACTTTCCCTTATGTCTTCAATGCATCACATTCCAAAATGAAATGTTTTAATTGAGGTTCCACTACCTTTAGAGGTGCACACCGGTTCTTCCCAAGTTTTTTTAGGCCTTTTCCATTGCACTGTTTCACATTCAAGCTGATATTGGTTCTTAATTGAGCCATAAAAACCCTTGCCCTCCACAAAATGTTGACTCCATTATATTTTTTTTTGTTTCAGATCACACTTAGGGTTGAATTCCTCAATATATTACTTTTTCTTTCTATCCAACTCTTTTTTCCATAATAGTTTAAGAAACTTCTACATAACAAATATTTTTAGCTCCTTGCTATTTTGTGAAACAAATATTAAGATAAAAATTTCAATTTTGCATGTATATGTAATTTTGTCCATCAACTCATTAAAAAAAATCAATAGTTCATTTAAAAATACTAAACAAATCCAATTTTTCCTCCGTTTTATGCTCATGATTCATTAAAAAATTATGGTAGAAAAAATGGGCTTATTCGACCTAATCCGAAAGCAAACACATAGGCATGAACTTCACTTCTTTTGGCGGAACAATTAGGAAAACTAATTTTCATCGAATGTTTTCGGAAGATAAATATAATCTTGATGGAAGGATGTAGTTGAAGTTTAGAAGAATGTAGTTGAAGTTTAAATTATGTGCAGAAACAAGGCTTTCAAGATGAGAAACTGAAATGTGAGTGCCTTAATGCGAACAGGGAGAAAGTGACGATTCCTGAAGAGAAAACATTCATCATTCTGAGTGGCTCCGGCTCCAACAACACAGTCATTACTTGGAATGATAGTGCGAAAGCGAGTGGGGGTACGTATTACTGCGCAACGGTGTCTGTGTTCGCTTCGGATTTCATCGCCAGATACATCACAATTCAGGTATTTGGTTATCAAATCAAGTTGAACTTAACAAATTTCATATTTTGAATTTCGGAAATTTGATTGACATGAAGATAACTAGGTTACAGATTTGATTGACATAAAGAAGTTAACTTTTTCACTTTGCACTTCCGTAAGTTAAAATTTCAATATTCCAAGGCCTGCTTTCTATCATAAATCATCATAGTATAGGATATGGAGTAGTCTTTAATGCGATATTTTAAAGTCTTTTGGGATTTTTTTGGTTTATAAAAAATAATATAAATTTTAATTTGTGTTATTTAAATTTATTTTTGAGTGTATATATGAATTCTACAACTTAAGAAAATCTTTAAACCATTTATATTATACAAATTTCATCAAACTTGTGATTCTCACATTTAAAACAAATTAAATCAGATCGAAATACTTATAAAAACATTGCACTCTGATAAGTTATAGCCATGAAAGTTCGAGATTATTTAAAAGTTTAGTGCTGTAGCACAGAATTCGTATGGTCCGGGCGATCAAGCTGTTGCGCTGAGGATTTCCGGAGATCGCTCCGCGTTTTACGGATGTCGTTTTCTGGGCTACCAAGACACTGTATTGGATGAAAGCGGGAAGCATTACTTTAGTAACTGTTTCATTGAAGGTGCAGCCGATTTCATATGCGGTGATGGTCAATCTCTGTACGAGGTAAACTACATATAAATCAAATGCATTTTCATTGATTTTCCGTGACAGAGTTCACCGCTGATAAACAATCTTGGTGGTTGCTTAATATTTGCAGAGATGCCATCTGCATACGATCCCTCTGTTAAACGGCGCAATTACTGCTCAGAGGAGATCCTCTGCGGGTGAAGACACGGGTTACACCTTTCTAAATTGCAAGATTACAGGGGGTGGGTTAATGTACCTCGGCAGGGCATGGGGACGTTACTCGAGAGTAGTGTTTGCTTACACTTACATTGCCGACATTATCTTCCCAGAGGGATGGGATAATTGGAACGATCCAACCAGAGAATCGTAAGCCATTGCTGTCGCATCTCAGCAAATTAAATTAAATACATAGGCCAATGCATGGATTAGCAGAATCATGTTCTAATAATATAATTGTTGTTCATTGTTTATGTGCAGCACTGTGGTTTATGGGCTGTACAAATGTTCTGGACCTGGTGCAACAAATAAAGCTGGAAGAGTTTCATGGTCTCATGAACTAAGTGATGAGGAGGCTGCACCCTTTTTGAGCAGGAGTTTCATTGATGGGGACAATTGGATCAGAAATATACCACCTGATGTTCAGAGGGCTGTTAATTTGGCTCCACAACAGGGCTGAAATATCATCCCACAATTCTCTGTTTTTTAACAACACCTAGATCATTCCAGATTGAGAAGTTGATATATATTTATGGGTTAAGCTCTCTCTCGTCTCGGGCAATCAAAGACTGCGAAGAGCGAAGTGGACCAGCGGCCAATGGCTTTGTAGAAATTGTTCACTCATTTATATCGGAGTTATGGCTTTGTAGAAATTGTTCACTCATTTATATCGGAGTTAAATTTAAATGTGTACATACACACTGGAGAATGCGAGTCGATATAATAAATTTTATTTCATTGTTTCAATTTCGCACTGCAATGTGTTTACTGAATGTTCAGCAATTAAATTATTAACTGTGACTCCCTTCAAAAAGGAGTCCACAGTGATTATTTCCATGGTATTCTACTATTTGCGAATGATTTTTTTAAACCTTGTGAGGCCCAGTGATTTCTCCACAATTCTTTTTTTTTCAAGAGTTTTTCCATGGGATCTTATCTGATTTACAATCTCAATCACGTGTAAAAAATGTGTCTACATTATTGGTCTCTTTTATGCAAAGAGTTTCAAAATCTCTCCTCAGCAATTGTAGTTTTGCTGTCTTAACTTTCTCCATACCTTGATAGGCTACTTTCAGAGTTTCCCATGCTTCCTTGGATCTCTTCGCTGCTGCTATCCTCGGAAACACACTCTCATTTACTGCTTGATACAAATAGAAAAGGGCTTTAGAGTCCTTCTTTCTATTATTCTTCAATAAGTCCTTCTCTGTTTGAGTTAAGGTATTAAAAGCCTGCTGATCAGCTGGTTCAACAAAACCATCTTCTACAAATTCCCATAAGTCTTGTGAGACAAGCAGGCTCTCATGGTAATAGCCCAATAATCATAGTTCTTTCCATTAAATTGTGAAAGCTGAACATTTCCAATGTTCATACTAGTGCTTGGTCCAGCCATTACTTTTAAACTGAACTCTACACTTAAACAAACTGTCTTTCCTTTTATCTGAAAGAACAAACTATTTTAAACAATAAACAACAGCTCAGTTATCTTTGAGAAATACTTGAACTTTTGACTTCTGTTGAGCTTTCACACTGCTGGAGAAAACACTGCAACAAGTTTTCTTCTTCTTCAGCTTCAAAGAGCTTGAACTAGCTCTGATACCAAGTTGGAATATTGAAAATTCCAAGCAATAGAAATGGAGAGAATAAAACTCTCCTCTACAACACAAAGAAATTTAAAATCAAAATTTTGCTTGCAGACAGAGATGGCATGAAAATGCTTTCTATATCATTAACATAACTTTAAAAAAAACTATTACAAAATGTCTTCCTCAGTACAGAGGGATTCACAAAATATGAGTAAGACTGCTACAGACGCAGTGCTCCAAAACAAATCTCTCTACCTTTCAAAACAATAATCTCTGTCACTTGAAAACCAACACTGCTGTGTTTTCTTCTTTTCTCATGCACTGTTGTGCAAACAAAACAAAATAACATTACAATTACTTTGTCTCTCGGGCTTTTTCACTTTTATATGGCGCGGCGGGAGTAAAACATTAAACAAAGAAATAAAACAAAATAACAAAGGGAATACACTCCCGAACATAAAAAAAATTATCATAAGCGCGACGTATGAGTGGAGACCACATCGCAGTCGGCCATCAGTGATCGGCGGATCGACAGTAGAAAAAACAAAACATGGCGACGTGCGATATTGCGATTACGATGGTGCGCCAATCGCAATATCGGTGATAACACATGAAACTTGGCGGAATAACATTTGGACTTTGCGATTTTGCGATTTCGTGATATGCGATCGCATCGCATTGCGGCATCGGCGGTTTAACATATCGGATGGGTGCGACAAGACTTGCGACTTGCAATATTGCGATTTCGCAATGGCGCGATCGCGCGATCGCATTGCAACTTTCAACTGGTGCAACATATATATATATATATATATATATATACTCCGTTCCTTTGCGATTGCGATGATCGCATCGCATCGGGACCTGCCACATCTACAAGACATTTAACTTTGGTCATTGCGATTTGCGATTGCGATTGGATCGCATCACATCGCGACTCCTCATCAACAAGACACTTCACTTCGAAAAATGCGATTTGCGATTTGCGCATAAAGTGGTGGGGACCACTTGTCCTACCTCTTCAGAATTTAAAGGACTTTCCGCTGTTTTGAACTATTTCATTCATATTTGGTTGTTGAGGGCTTTAAACGCCTGAAATGACTGTATTAATAAAAACTGCTCCTCCGTAGTTCATATCTACGGGAAATCTTCGTTCCTCCTGCAAATGGCTCTGCCCATCATCCATTTAATTCTCCTCTGCTA
The DNA here is from genome assembly GCA_034641835.2 of Pinus albicaulis. Lineage (NCBI taxonomy): Eukaryota > Viridiplantae > Streptophyta > Pinopsida > Pinales > Pinaceae > Pinus > Pinus albicaulis. The sequence continues at coordinate 573,206,994 of CM076579.1, forward strand.
TTTGTGGCTACAGCTCATCAACATTAATTCATCCTTACAAATTTCTCATTCTTCTTGAATGCATGGTGCTGTGCACTCAATCTCTGCTGCTGCCTTTGTACTCTTTTCTTCCTGCCCAAGGCTGACAGGTGACTTTCATATTTCAACACTCCCCCTTAAAGTCAGCTGCTGGGTTATCTGTCATACCCAAACATTTTCTTAAAAATTCAAATGTCTTTTGCCCCAATGGCTTTGTTAAAATATCTGCATATTGCTCCTCTGTTTTACAATGCTGTAAAACAATTTCTCCATTGTTCACCAATTCTCTGATATAGTGAAACTTTGTATCTATGTGCTTCGTTCTTTTATGAAACACAGAATTCTTTGACAATGCAATAGCTGAGCTATTGTCACAAAAAATCACTGTCCCTTTTACCTGTTCTTGGCATAAGTTTCTCAACATTATTCTCATCCAAATTGTTTGACACACTGCTACTGTAGCTTCCACATATTCTGTCTCTGCTGTAGATAATGCTACAATCGGCTATTTCTTAGAAGCCCATGAAATGGCTCCTGAACCCATATGAAAAACATAACCGGAAGTACTCTTCCGATCATCTACACTTCCAGCCTAATCACTGTCAGTGTATCCAACTAGTTCTAAATTTTCTGAAGTAGTATATAAAATACCAAATCTTTTAGTTCCTTTAACATACCTCAGAATTATCTTTGCTGCCTGCCAATGTGCTTCTTTTGGCTTCTCCATAAATTTGGAAATTAAACTAACAACATGCATAATATGCGGCCTAGTTGCAGTCAAATACATAAGGCTGCCAACTATGCTTTTATACAGACTTGGATCAAAATTCTTGCTACTGTCATCTTTACTCAACTTCAATCCCATTACTATGGGAGTAATTGCAGCTTTGCACTCCTGCATATTAAATCTTTCTAAAACTTGATTCACATACTTTTCTTGTGAAATAAAAATCCATTTTTCATTTTGTTCTACTTCTATTCCTAAGAAGTATCTCAACAAACCCATGTCAGTCATTTCAAATTCATCTTTCATGACTGTTTTAAAATTTTCAATAAGGTAATCATCATTACCTGTAAATATTAAATCATCAACATATAAGACAACAATCAACATTTTACCGTCATTTTCTTTGATGTATAGGGTGGGTTCTCCCTCACACTTTTCGAATCCATTTTCCAGTAGATAGGAGTCTATCCTATTGTACCATGCTCTTGGTGCTTGCTTCAACCCATAAAGAGCTTTCTTCAATTTGCAGACCTTATGCTCTTGGCCTTTCTTCTCATATCCAAGAGGTTGTTCCACATATACCTCTTCCATTAAAACTCCATTTAAAAATGCAGATTTTATATCCATCTGGTATACTTTCCATTTGTTTTGTGCTGCTATTGACAGCATTGCCCTTACTGTCTTCATTCTTGCAACTGGTGCAAAAGTTTCTTCATAATCTATTCCATGCTTCTGCTTATATCCCTTGACAACAAGTCTAGCCTTGTGTCTTTCTATTTTTCCTTCAGCATTGTTTTTGGTCTTATGGACCCATTTAACTCTAATGACTTCTTTACCTTCTAGGAGATCAGCCAACTCCCATGTTTTGTTCTTCTCTATGGCATTAATTCCATCATCTATAGATTCTATCCATTTTCTATCTTTAATAGCATCTTCAAAATGAATAGGATCATCAACTTGAAAATACAAAGCAAATAGGGAATTCATATCTTCATTTGCTGCTCCCTGCTCATAGATTTCTCTAATACTTCTGAATTTTGTTCCACTTTCACTTGGTGTAGTCGTGCTTGATGAAGCACTGAATTCTGCTCCATGTGGTGTGCTTGGAGATGCACTCCCATTTCTTCTCAAGGGTGTTCTCACTGCTGCTTGAGGTGTCCCTTGCTGTCCTTGTGTTGGTGGAGGTTATGCTACGGATGGGTTGTTAATTTCAACCACTTCTCCCTCATCTTCATCATGAGATAAACAACTTTTAACATTGATTGTTTTCTCAATGCTTCCATCCCATGCTTCCTCTTCAATAAATTGCACATCTCTGCTTATCACAAACTTCTTTGTGGATGGGTTATACAATCTGTATCCTTTGGAGTCTTCGCAATATCCAAGGAAAATGCACTTCTCCCCCTTACTATCCAACTTATTTCTCAACTTGTCTGGAATGTGTGCATATGCCACACATCCAAAAACTCTCATGTGGGTGACTCCTTGTTTTCTGTCACTCCACCCTTCTTCTGGAACTTTGTTCATCACAGCTTTTGTAGGGCATCTATTCAAAATATACACAGCACAGTTCGCTGCTTCTGCCCAATACTCATTCAGAAAATGTTTTGCCTTTAGCATACTTCTCACCATTTCCATTATGGTTCAATTCTTTCTTTCAGCAACTCCATTCTGTTGCGGTGTGTACCTTGTGGTAAACTGCTTGTGTATGCCGTTCTCTCTGCAAAAACGCAGAAATTCCTTTGATATATATTCTCCTCCTCTATCGGTTCTGAGAACTTTAATGTACTGTCCACTCTGTTTCTCTACAAGAGCTTTAAAGTGGCAAAATTTTTGAAAGACTTCACTCTTATATTTCAGAAAATAAACCCACACTTTTCTTGTGAAATCATCTATGAAGGTCAGCATGTAAATGTTGCCTGAAACTGATGCTGTTTGCATCGGCCCACGCAAATCTGAGTGGATGATTTCTAAGGGTGCTTTCGCCCTTATGCTTTTCCCTAATGGAAAATTTTCTCTGTGTTGCTTTCCCAAGATGCAGCCTTCACATAGGCTGTCAGGCTTTTCAATCAAAGGCAAGCCTCTTACCATTCCTTTTCTGTGCAGCAAATTTAATCCTCCGAAATTGAGATGTCCAAATCTTAGGTGCCATAACCAATTTTCATCTTTCTCTTCCTTCTAGAAGGCTTCTTGTGTTGCACCTGCTATACTTTTTCCTTTTTCGTTCAAGTCAATATTGAGCTTGAGCGGAAACATTCTATTGCTGGTCATTTGTATTTCAACAATGATTTTCTTGCTTGGAGGTATATCTTTTATTGTGCACGCATCATCCTTAAATATTACATTGTAACCTTTGTTTATGAGCTCCCCAACGCTCAAAAGATTACACTTCAGACCTGGAACATAATACACATCCGAAACAAATTTATGCTCCCCATTTCTTGCTCGAATACTAACTTTGCCTTTTCCTTTGACAGAGATCTTAGTATCAGTCCCTGTGGTCACTTCTGATTTTACTTCTTCATCTAGATTGGCAAAAATTTCTCTATTTCCAGTCATATCATTACTACATCCTGAATCTAAGAACCAAACATCATCTTCTTTATCTTGTGCTACATTACAAGCTAACAACACATTACTTGGGTTCTTTTCTTCTTTTGCTACATTAGCATTCTGCTTATTTTTCATGTCATTTTGCTTCTTTCTACATTCATTGGCATAGTGCCCATATTTCTTGCAATAATGACATTGGACATTGGATTTGTCATACCTTTGTCCATGAGCATGTTGGTGTTGATGTCCACCTTGCTGGCTGTTGCATTGGCCATGGCTTTGATTCTGACTATTTCTCCTTCCATGTGAATGTGAAGGGTTGTTCCTTCCACCTCTGTTTTGGCTTCTGCCTCTTCCTCTTCCTTTGCCTTGACCTCTTCCTCTTCCTGAAGGCATATGGGTCTTGAAGGCGTGCTCAAGAGATGAGTTTTCATCTCTGCTCAATATTTGTTCATGAGTCATCAACGAGGCATGAAGTTCATCTACCGTGAACCTTGAGAGATCTTTGGTCTCTTCTATGGTGGTAACAATAACATCAAACTTTGAGGGTAAGCTCCTCAAAAGTTTCTCCACAATCCTTCTTTATTCAAGAGTTTCTCCATGGGATCTTATCTGATTTACAATCCCAATCACATGTGTAAAAAATGTGTCTACATTATATGTCTCTTTTATGCAAAGAGTTTCAAAATCTCTCCTCAGCAATTGTAGTTTTGTTGTCTTAACTTTCTCCATACCTTGATAGGCTACTTTCAGAGTTTCCCATGCTTCCTTGGATCTCTTAGCTACTGCTATCCTCGGAAACACACTCTCATTTACTGCTTGATACAAATAGAAGAGGGCTTTAGAGTCCTTCTTTCTATTATTCTTCAATAAGTCCTTCTCTGCTTGAGTTAAGGCATTAAAAGTCTGCTCATCAGCTGGTTCAACAAAACCATCTTCTACAAATTCCCATAAGTCTTGTGAGACAAACAGGGCTCTCATGGTAATGGCCCAATAATCATAGTTCTTTCCATTAAACTGTGGAAGTTGAACATTTCCAATGTTCATACAAGTGCTTGGTCCAGCCATTACTTTTAAACTGAACTCTACACTTAAACAAACTATCTTTCCTTTTATCTGAAAGAACAAACTCTTTTAAACAATAAACAACAGCTCAGTTATATTTGAGAAATACCTGAACTTTTGACTTATGTTGAGCTTTCACACTGCTGGAGAAAACACTGCAACAAGTCTTCTTCTTCTTCAGCTTCTTTGAAAAGCTTCAAAGAGCCTGAACTAACTCTGATACCAAGTTGGAATATTGAAAATTCCAAGCAATAGAAATGGAGAGAATAAAACTCTCCTCTACAACACAGAGAAATTTAAAATCAAAATTTTGCTTGCAGACATAGATGGCATGAAAATGCTTTCTATATCATTAACAGAACTTAAAAAAAACTATTACAAAATTTCTTCCTCAGTACAGAGGGATTCACAAAATATGAGTAAGACTGCAACAGATGCAGTGCTCCAAAACAAATCTCTCTGCCTTTCAAAACAATACTCTCTGTCACTTGAAAACCAACACTGATGTGTTTTCTTCTTTTCTCACGCACTGCTGTGCAAACAAAACAAAATAACATTACAATTACTTTGCCTCTCGGGCTTTTTCACTTTTATATGGTGCGGCGGGAGTAAAACATTAAACAAAGAAATAAACAAAATAACAAAGGGAATACACTCCCGAACATAAAAAAATTATCATAAGCGCGACGTACGAGTGGGGACCACATCGCAGTCGGCCATCGGCGATCGGCGGATCGGCAGTACAAAAAACAAAACATGGCGACGTGCGATATTGCGATTGCGATGGTGCGCCAATCGCAATATCGACGATAACACATGAAACTTGGCGGAATAACATTTGGACTTTGCGATTTTGTGATTTCGCGATATGCGATCGCATCGCATCGCGGCATTGGTGGTTTAACATATCGGATGGGCGCGACAAGACTTGTGACTTGCGATGTTGCGATTTCGCGACGGCGCGATCGCATCACAACTTTCAACCGGCGCAACACACACACACACACACATATATATACTCCGTTCCTTTGCGATTGCGATGATCACATCACATCGGGACCTGCCACATCTGCAAGACATTTAACTTTGGTCGTTGCAATTTGCGATTGCGATTGGATTGCATCGCATCACGACTCCTCATCAACAAGACACTTCACTTCTAAAAATGCGATTTGCGATTTGCGCATAAAGTGGTGGGACCACTTGTCCTGCCTCTTCAGAATTTAAAGGACTTTCCGTTGTTTTGAACTATTTCATTCATATTTGGTTGTTGAGGGCTTTAAATGCCCGAAATGACTGTATTAATAAAAACTGCTCCTCCGTAGTTCAGATCTACGGGAAATCTTCGTTCCTCCTGCAAACGGCTCTGCCCATCATCCATTTAATTCTCCTCTGCTATTTGTGGCTGCGGACCATCAACATTAATTCATCCTTACAAATTTCCCACTCTTCTTGAATGCATGGTGCTGTGCACTCAATCTCTGCTGCTGCCTTTGTACTCTTTTCTTCCTGCCCAAGGCTGATAGGTGACTTTAATATTTCAACAAGTGAGGCACACCATGTCTTCTTTTAGCCCAAAAAAAAACAATGGTTAGAGTAATTGGATTACAAACTTATATGGTATATAGTATATCACTTTAAAATATGTTGGAAATTAATTCCAATTACTGATGTCAATCAGCAGTAATTGCAGAATGACTGAAGCACGGCACATTAAAGCCTTAGCAAAGGTGGTTGCCGTTTTCTTGAAAGAATTGCAAAAGGATTGGAAGCCTGCACAAGTGAAGTACAGAGCAGATAAGAAGCGACCCCCTTTGATATTTATCTAAGGCGGTTGTCGTTTTCTTGAAGAACGGATTTAATGGCTCAGACTCAAAGTCTCGCCAGCAGCGCAGAGCTTTGATTATAGGTTGAATCAGGCTTTAAAGCCTTACCAATATAATCGATGGAGTTAATGACTTAGGCGATAATCGTAAGTTTTACTTGCAGTGTCTTGTTGATGTGGCGAGTTCCGCAAGCGGAACGATTCGCATATATTTCACAGCAGAAATGTTTTAAAGATCAAGTGTCTTGTTGATGTTGGAGGACCGATGCGATCATCGCAATCGGCAGTTTCATTTGATACCACCGCAATGTGTTTTGCAGTGTTGAAACATTGCAATGCAATGAACACAATCGCAATCGTTTCTTACTACAATCGCCCTCCACCGCAAGCCGAGGTCCGCGGGTGGTCTCACAGACCACGCGGAATTACAACGTTAAATCGCAAGTGAATCAATCGGGAGGGATTATTGTTATGACTCGATTGAACAGTTAATTGAATCGGACCCGATGGTTTATTACAACGCAGTTTATACTCCATTGCAGGTCCACCTTACCAATCGCAATCGAAAGTTCGGCTAGCCATATGTGTTGTGTTGAAGACCGGACCCGAAGCCATATTATATGGCGAATTTAAATGTGCTCATCGCATCCGATCCTCAATCGGAATCGGAAGTCCGATGAGTGAACGTTTGTTTTGTTTGAAGCCCGAACCCGATGGACTTATGCAGCGGATTTAAGTTTGGTCATCGCGTTTGGATAACAATCGGTGATTGGGATTTTAAAAGGGTCGCGAGTTATGTGTTAAGACTGGACCCGATGCAATATAGTTTTTGTTTTAATATGCAGGACATATATATATATTGTAAAAGCCCGAGAAGCTAATGTGAGAGTTTTATTTTTGCACAACAGTGCATCGTTGTTCAAAAAAAGCAGAGCGCATTTTTTCAGAGAGACAAAGAGTTTATTTTGAGAGACAGTGAAGTCTATTCTGAGCACTGCGTTTCTGAAGCAGTCCAGATTTGTAATAGTTTTGTTTTGAAATTAATGAAATAGAATTTCATGTGGAAACTCTGTCTTCTGTGAGTGAAATTTTTTATATTTCTCTGTGTTATACAGGAGAGTATTACTCTCTCCATTGTTGTTCTAGAATTCTCATAAATTCCAACATGGTATCAGAGCTAGTCCAGGCTCTTTGAAGGTCAAAGAAGCTGAAGGAAAGGAGTTCTTTGTTGCAGCAGCTTCTCTAGCAGTGTGAAGACTCAACCAAAAAGAATTCAAGGTATTTCTCTATACAGTTTATTGTGTTAATGTTGCAGAACAGTCAGTTATTTTAAATACACAGTCAAATGTTTTTTAATCATAGTTAAGAGTGCAGAATGGTTGGAGCCAGCACTGGTATGGGTATGGGAAATATCCACCTCCCACTATTTAATGGGAAAAATTATAACTACTGGTCAATAACTATGAGAGCATTATTTGTCTCCCAAGACTTATGGGAATTTGTTGAAGATGGCTTTGAAGAGCCAGCAAATGAAGAAGAGTTCGATGATTTAACTCAAGCAGAAAGAGAGATGCTGAAGAGCAATAAGAAGAAAGACTCCAAAGCTCTCTTCTTATTGTATCAAGCAGTGCATGAGAGTGTGTTTCCAAGGATAGTTGCAACCAAGAGATACAGAGAAGCATGGAAAACTCTCAAGACAACCCATCAAGGCATGGAAAAAGTGAAGACAACAAAACTTCAGTTGCTGAGGAGAGGCTTTGAGACTCTCTGTATGAAAAAGTTAGATACTATTGACTCATTCTTCACTCATGTGATTGGAATGGTCACACAAATAAGATCTCATGGAGAGACTCTTGAAGACAAGAGGATTGTTGAAAAACTCTTGAGGAGTCTACCCTCAAGATTCGATGTGATTGTCACCACCATAGAGGAGACTAAGGATCTCACAAAGTTTTTAGTGGATGAGCTACATGCATCACTGATGTCACATGAACACAGACTGAGTAGAGAAACAAATTCCTCTTTGGAGCAAGCATTCAAGACTCAGATGTCATTCGGCCAAGGAAGAGGTCGAGGCAGAGCATATAACAGAGGTCGAGGAAGAAGCCAAAACAGAGGCAGAAATAATCCTGCTAGCACAAGCAGAAGGAGCTGCAATCAGAACCAAGATGAAGGTTCAAGAAAACAGCAAGCTCATGAACAAGGTATGACAAATCCCAAGTCCAATTTCATTATTATAAGAAATTAGGCCATTATGCCAATGAATGTAGGAAAAAGAAAAATGACATGAAAAATAGGCAGAATGCAAATTTTGCAAATGAAGAAGATAAGAACCCAAAGATTGTGCTGTTAACATGTAACATCGCACAAGACAAACAAGAAGATTTTTGGTTCTTAGACTCAGGTTGTAGTAATCACATGACTGGAAACATTGCAATGTTTGCCAATCTGGATGAAAATGTGAAATCTAAGGTAACAACAGGAACTGATAGTAAGATATCTGTCAAGGGTAAAGGCAGAGTTAGTATCCTAGCAAGAAATGGAGAACATATGTGTGTACCAGATGTGTACTATGTACCTGGTCTGAAGTGTAATCTTTTGAGAATTGGATAACTCATTAACAAAGGTTACAATGTGTTTTTCAAGGATGATGTGTGTACAATCAGAGACATACCTCCAAGTAAGAAGATCATTGCAGAGGTGCAGATGACCAACAATAGAATGTTTCCTCTCAAACTTAGGGCAGATTTGAAGGAAGAAAGAACTATTGCAGCAATAACACAAGAAGTCTTTCAAGAGGAAGTGAAAGATGAAAATTGGTTGTGGCACTTGAGATTTGGACATCTAAATTTCGGAGGCTTGAATCTGTTGCACAGAAAGGGAATGGTAAAAGGATTTTCATTGATTGAGAAACCGGACAGCCTTTGTGAAGGTTGTATCTTAGGCAAACAACACAGAGAAAGCTTTCTAGCAGGAAAGAGTATAAGGGAAAAAGCACCCTTGGAAATTGTTCACTCTGATGTGTGTGGACCGGTGCAAATACCATCATTTGCTGGAAATAAATATGTTTTAACTTTCATTGATGATTACACTAGAAAGACATGGGTGTATGTGTTGAAACAGAAGAGTGAAGTGTTTGAGAAATTCTACCACTTCAAAACTCTAGTTGAAAAGCAGTGTGGGCATTACATTAAAGTGCTCAGAACAGATAGAGGTGGAGAGTACATCTCTAAGGACTTTCTGCGTTTCTGCAGAGAGAATGGCATGCAAAATCAATTCACCGCGAGGTATACACCTCAGCAAAATGGTGTTGTAGAAAGGAAGAATAGGACCATTCTTGATATGGTCAGAAGTATGTTGAAGGCAAAACACTTGCCGCATGAGTTGGGCTGAAGCTGTCACTTGCGCAGTTTACATCTTGAACAGATGCCCAACTAAAGTTGTCATGAACATAATACCAGAAGAAGCATGGAGTGGTCAAAAGAAAACTGTCACTCACATGAGAGTATTCGGTTGTGTAGCATATGCACATGTACTGGATCAGCTAAGGAAGAAGCTTGATAGAAAGGGGGAGAAGTGTGTCTTTATTGGCTATTGTGATGAGTCAAAAGCATACAAAATTTATAATCCATTCACCAATAAATTGATAGTAAGCAGAGATGTGCATTTCTGTGAAGATGAAGCTTGGGATGGAAGTCTAGAGAAGATAGTGAACGTGAAGACAATTGTGTCTCACGAAGAAGAAGAAGAAGAAGGAACAACAGCTAATAACCCTTCTTTGGTGGTTCCTCCTCCACCACCGCAAGCACATCAAACCACACCACAAGCTGGAAATCGAACAGCCTTGAGAAGTCAAGGAAGTGCTTCTCCAAGCACATCACAGGGATCGGGAATGCCCTCAAGTTCGAATGAAATTTCAAGCACACCAAGAAGACCAAGATTCAGAAATCTGAATGAGATTTATGAACAAGGAGAGGTAAGTAACAATACCGGTCTGAATTCATTATTCGCTTTGTATTGTCATGTTGATGACCCAATTCATTTTGAAGATGTTGTAAATGATGATAAATGGATTGAAACAATGAATGAAGAAATTGGTGCAATTGAGAAAAGTAAAACATGGGAGTTAGTGGATCTCCCTGAAAGCAAAGAAGCCATTGGAGTTAAGTGGGTCTATAAGACCAAAAGAAATGCTGAAGGCAAGATCGAAAGGCACAAGGCCAAAATTGTTGTTAAAGGTTACAAACAGCAAAAAGGGAGAGACTATGATGAAACCTTTGCACCAGTGGCAAGGATGGAAACAGTCAGAACAATGTTGTCTATTGCTGCACAACAAAAATGGAAGATTTATCAAATGGATGTTAAATCTGCATTCCTAAATGGAGTTTTAAAAGAAGAGGTTTATGTTGAACAACCTCCAGGCTATGAAGTTGAAGGCCAAGAGCATAAAGTATGCAAAATAAAGAAGGCTCTTTATGGGCTGAAGCAAGCTCCAAGAGCATGGTACAGCAGGATAAATGCTTACCTGATTGAGAATGGGTTCGAGAAGTGTGATGGCGAACCCACACTCTACATAAAGGAGAATGACGGTAAGATTCTTATCGTTGTATTATATGTATATGATTTAATTTTTACTGGCAATGATGTTTCTCTCATTGCTAATTTTAAAGCAATCATGAAAAGTGAGTTTGAAATGACTGACTTGGGCTCCTTGAGATATTTTCTTGGAATTGAAGTAGACCAAAGTGAAAATGGTGTTTTCATTTCTCAAGATAAATATGTAGAAGCAGTGTTGAAGAGATTCAACATGCAGAACAGAAAAGCAGCTGTGACTCCAACAGTAATGGGGTTGAAATTAAAAAAAGAAGATAACAGTAAGGATTTTGATCCAAAGTTGTATAAGAGCATAGTTGGCAGCCTTATGTACTTAACTACAACTAGGCTGGACATTATGCACGTTGTAAGCTTAATCTCTAGATTCATGGAAAGACCAAAAGAAACTCATTGGAAGGCAGCCAAGAGAATTCTAAGGTATGTAAATGGAATGAAGGGGTTTGGTATATTTTACTCCTCTTCTGAAAGTTTCATGTTGACAGGATACACTGACAGTGATTGGGCTGGAAGGGTTGATGATTGAAAGAGCACATCAGGATATGTGTTTCATCTGGGATCGGGAGCAGTTTCATGGGCTTCCAAGAAGCAACCAATAGTTGCTTTATCTACAGCAGAAGAAGAATATGTTGTAGCGACAGTAGCAGCATGCCAAGCAGTATGGCTGAGAAGAGTTTTTAGAGATTTGTGTCATGAATAGGAAAAGGGCACAACCATTTACTGTGACAATAGCTCGGCGATAGCATTGTCTAAAAATTCAGTGTTTCATAAAAGGAAAAAGCACATTAACACCAAGTTTCACTTCATACGTGAATTGGTTAACAATGGAGAGACAGTTTTGCAACATTGCAGAATAGAGGATCAATTTGCGGATATCCTCACAAAGCCACTTGCGCAGAAAAGCTTTGATCATTTCAGAGAATGCCTGGGTATGAAGAAAAACCCAGCAGTTGAAATCAAGGGGGAGTGTTGGAAATTAATTCCAACTACTGATGTCAATCAGCAGTAATTGCAGAATGACTGAAGCACGACACATTAAAGCCTTAGCAAAGGCGATTGCCGCTTTCTTGAAGGAATTGCAAAAGGATTGGAAAGCCTGCACAAGTGAAGTACATAGCAGATAAGAAGCGGCCCCCTTTGATATTTATCTAAGGCGGTTTCCATTTTCTTGAAGAGCAGAGTTAATGGCTCAGACTCAAAGTCTCGCTAGCAGCACAAAACTTTGATTACAGGTTGAATCAGGCTTTAAAGCCTTACTAATATAATCGGTGGAGTTAATGACTTAAGTGGTAATCGCAAGTTTTACTTGCAGTGTCTTGTTGATGTGGTGAGTTCCGCAAGCGGAACGGTTCACATATATTTCACAGCAGAAATGTTTTAAAGATCAAGTGTCTTGTTGATGTTGGAGGACCGATGCGATCATCGCAATCGACAGTTTCATTTGATACCACCGCAATGTGTTTTGCAGTGTTGAAACATTGCGATGCGATGAACACAATCACAATCGTTTCTTATTACAATCACCCTCCACTGCAAGTCGAGGTCCGCGGGTGGTCCCACAGACCACGCAGCATTACAACGTTAAATCGCAAGTGAATAAATCGGGAGGGATTATTGTTATGACCCGATTGAACAGTTAATTGAACCGGACCCGATGGTTTATTACAGCGCAGTTTATATTCCATTGCGGATCCGCCTTACCAATCATAATCGGAAGTTCGGCTGGTCATATGTGTTGTGTTGAAGACTGGACCCGAAGCCATATTATATGGCAGATTTAAATGTGCTCATCGCATCTGATCCTCAATCGGAATCGGAAGTTTGATGAGTGAACGTTTGTTTTGTTTGAAGCCCGGACCCAATGGACTTATGCAGCGAATTTAAGTTTGGTCATCGCGTCCGGATAACAATCGGTGATCGGGATTTTAAAAGGGTCGCGAGTTATGTGTTAAGACCGGACCCGATGCAATATAGTTTTTTGTTTTAATATGCACGACATATATATATATATATTGTAAAAGCCCAAGAGGCTAATGTGAGAGTTTTATTTTTGCACAAAGAAGGCGTCATTCAAAAAAAGCAGAGCGTATTTTTTTCGCAGAATAGAGAGTTTATTTTGAGAGACAAGAAGTCTATTCCGTTAATCGTGCTTCGGCGTTCCATATTTGTAATAGTTTTGTTTTGAAATTAATGAAATAGAATTTCATGTGGAAACTTTGTCTTCTCGTGAGTGAATTTTTTATATTTCTCTCGTGTTATAGTGCAGTATTACTCTCTCCATCGTTGTTCGGAATTTCGTAAATTCCAATGACCTGGCAAGTCCAGCAATCCAATCTCACGTTTAATCCTTACACGTTCAAAAGTCCCATCCTTGGAGTATGTAAACCTGCTAGCTGCTCTGGGCAGTGTTGGCTCGATTTCTTCAATAAAAAAAACATCAGTATCTTGATAGTGTTTCTAAGGCCGAGAATATTCTATATTTACCATTCTTCGGGATTTTTAATTTTCTCGGCAGTTCAGGGATGAGATCCTTTGATAAGATTAGGTCTAAATTATGTAACGTTAGACTTTGATTCATGGTAGCACACACATCGCAGTATCATGATATGATTATTCTTCTTCTTCAATCGTGGTATGATCTTCTGCCTCAATGACATCTACTGTATGGGTGACTTTCTTACCTTTGGCATGCTCTTTGGCTACCATAAACAGTTCAAAAGTGCTAGGGGTCTGATTTATGAAAGTTGCACCAACGATTAGAAGAGGCCGCTTAAAATGAGAGGACCTAAGCCTTCTTATAAGTTTGAAGATAGGATCTGTATTAGGTTTAGGATATGCGGTCAATCTATGTTCAAAACAGATTACTTTGTTATGTATTAGACCTGTCATATGTTTTATTCTTCAAACCAAAACAGATATGTAAAGATGATCGAAGATAATTATGCCCTTTTCTTCTGATCGACGACTATAACAAAAGAAAAGTTGTTATAATAATGTACTAAAGTTGCAAGTAGGGCTGGTTATTAGAAAATTTCATCAGAAACATTTGATCGTTTCCCGATTTTTAAAAAATAAAATATTAAAAATCTTTATTGGTTTGATTAGATTTTCCATATTATTAAATGTGGAGTTAATAGTTGAAATCAGGTTAATAATTTTTTTATTAGTTAAAATTTTGGATAGCACTTTTCAATGAATTTACAAATATTCTAGTAACCCTATTTTCCAAAGAATTTACAAGTATTCTTTTTCATGAAAATCAATGTTATCACACATATATCTAATTGTTGATTAGGCAAATCCACCTAATTAATAACAAATTTAGACAATTCTTTTTGAATTGTAGTAAAGAATGAATTAAATGACAAATTTCTACAAGACTCTTTGATTTGTAGTAACGAATGAATTAATGATCAATGTTTAGAGGAGGGACATTCCACAAAGTAACATTTACATCTAATTCATTTTAACAATGCCTAATTTTTTCATTTTAACAATGCCTAATTTTTTTTATTTCCATTTGGATATTATTTGGAACAATTATATGATTGAATTGGTTTAACATACTATAAATACCAATAGAACTAGAAGTTGAGGAACTCAACTTCGAAACTTTGACTACCATTTTTAAAAAATAAATTATTAAAATTCTTTATATGTTTGATTAGATTTTCCATATTATTGAAAGTCGAGTTAATAGTTGAAATCAGGTTAATAATTTTTTTATTTGTTAAAAATTTGAATAGCAATCTTACCTTTCAAAGAATTTAGAGATATTCTAATAACCCTACCTTCCAAATAATTTACAAGTATTCTTTTTCATAAAAATCAATGCTATGACACATATATCTAATTGTTGATTAGGAAAATCCTCCTCATTAATTATAAATTTGGACAATCCTCTTTGAATTGTAGTAAAGAATGAATTAAATGACAAATTTGGAAAATCCCCTTTGAATTGTAGTGAAGAATGAATTAATGATCCATGTTTAGAGGAGGGACATGCCACAAAGTAACATTTACATCTAGTTCATTTTAACAATGCCTAATTCTTTTATCACCTTTTGGGTATTATTTGGAACATTTATATGATTGAGTTGGTTTAACATACTATAAATACCAATAGAACTAGAGTTTGAGGAACTCAACCTAGAAACTTTTACTATTATGTGACATAAAATAATTCTCATAAAAGGACTTGGGACTTAAGTTTATGAGAGTCCCAACACCAAAGTATAAAATTTTACCAGTTTAAGAACTTTAATTCTTCAATATTGCAACAAAAAATGTTAAAATGAACTACTTAAGCATAATAATAAAACACTATTGTAATGATTTTTAGAGAAAAAGTGAGGATAAAAGCCTAGGGTTTTCTTAAAGATTTAAAATAGTCAACTACAGGTTAGATTAAGTAGTTAAGGAAATTAGTAGAGTTTCCCCTTTAAGGATACTATTCCTCCATACTATTACTCTAATTATGTGCCCATAAATTCATTTTTGATGTACCATATGCTAGAAATTGATTATCTTTAAAGGTTTAATTAGAATCTAATCATACATGTAAATGGCTTAAAGTATGAACTAAAATGAAAAAATTAACATTAGATATCATAATCAAATTGTTATGTTAATTATTACTCAATTAAATAGAAGTTTCCACATCAAAAATATGGATTGAAATAGTGTTGGAATAAGAAAATTAAAATTATATCTAGGACCAAATATTAGTTAGCTAATAATGTTAAATTCCAAAATTGTATATTCATGCACTTAACATATTATTCAATACACTTAATATATTATTCAATAGCAAATTATTGGTCCCTAGCCAAAGCCTCATTTGAAGCATAAAGCTCTATAGAAATCCCTTGACATTGACTTGTTACATTTCTATTTTTATGTTTGTATTTTCAACTAAAGCGTTTACTTGTAATTGTACTCTTTGTCTTCTACATATCTATATATCTATAGGGGAACTTATTTTAGAATCATCTCATATTGTATATTTGTTTTATTTTTGAAGGAGGATGGCTCTTCAAAAACACCTCACATTCATTATTCTCACTATCAATGCATGAAGTTATTTATTTCTCTCTGTTTATTTTATTTTTGATAGTTTGGTGCTTTACATTTGGCTTCCAAGTATACAATCCTTGGGTTATTCTCCTTCAAACAAGTGATTTTTGACATTCACTATTACTCTTTTCCATGAAGTTAAAATAAGGGAGTACTTATAATAAAAATTTCAAATTCTCTATTTGGAATTATAACTTATGGAAATTAGAGTTTTTGACTAGTCTTAAATTAGTCTCAAACATATATTTGACATAAAATAGAAATAACCTTTCTGGTAAATTTTCAAATTGTATTTTGAATATCGTAAGGACAAATATTCAAGTACTTGTATTAAAAAATTTCAATTTTGGTATGTTATACTTTTTAACATATATCTTGGGGAAGTTAATTATTTAACTATTCCTAAAATTTGTATCAAACAAATCATAAGGGGATTTTGTCAAATATGAGTTATGGAAATTAGGGTTTTTTACTAGCCCTACAACTTCTTTCATATATGTGATATTGGCACAACTATCATATGTAAAGCTATAAAAGTCCAAATTGAGTGTCACTAGATCCTTTGGAAAGAATAAGTGTCATAGTATTTTACGTAGAAGTTTCAAAAATTATATAACAAAAGTTAGACACATGTCAAACAATAAAACTTCACTTAAAAGGGACATAAAAAAAAGGTTTTGGAAAAGTTACCATAATTTTTTTTCATTACTTATAATTTGGTTGAACCACTTGTGACATTGTAGAGAATACAAATGGAACTACCATAGAAAAAAAATTCAAACCAAAAGGTACATGAATTTCATATTTATATCACCTAGAATATTAGCCTACAAAATATTATCCAAATTAGGCTTTTAAAGGTACATAACTTGCAATTGACATAAAATTGAGTGGGAGAACAACCTTAGAAATGTGTTAAATCTAAATATAGAAAAAGTATAGATCAACATTATTATTATTATCCCACATGGTAAAGCTTGCTCCAAAAATTACTACATCAATTAAACCTCTAAAAATTTGAATGATGACTCTTCAAGAATGTTAAGGCATGGAACACAATCTATCCAATTTGGAAAAACAATTAAAGAATGGGTGACATTGTGTTGAAATAATTAACTAAAGGAAATAATGGGTCAAAAGATGGAATAATTACAAAGTTCTATGGAACAAAAGATGTGATATATAAACTACCATGGATATTCCACTAGATATTTTGTCATAATATATCTGGAGAAAAAAATATATATATATTCTTATTATCCAAAACCTACACTATGAAGGTTTATTTCTCTTTATATTTCTAGATATGAAAATTAATGTTTATTGTGTGTGCATGCAAATTATAATTATGCCAAAAAATGATAGAAATGAAATAAAAATCACAAACCACAAATGCTAACACAATATATAACCTAGGAAACTCTTTCACGAGAAACCCCAACTAGAAGGTGAGGCCACTCTACAGTCTTTCTTTGAATGGAAAATGGATGCAAGCACAAATAAGTGAGTCTTATGGCCCATGGGTTTCTCTAGCGTACATATCCTCTATATTTACTCCCCCCTATCACTCTAGGCTACTTTTATCAGATATATGGAACAAAATACACTCCAATAGAATGGAACCCATTTTCTTCCTAGTGGCCTAGTTATATCACAACTCGAAAGATTAATATTTATTAATTTTGGCTCCTTTAACTCTTAACTAGAGTTTAAATATGGACCCTTATAGAGTATTTTTCATCATGATCACATGAATAGCCCCTTTTCCATGAGTAATGGGGGTTTATGTGATATCCTCTCTAATTATGGTGGTAAAAATAGGAATTTCAACTTCTCAGTGGCATAACTTTTGCATACCGACTCCGATTAAATAAATTATTGTGTCATTTGAAAGGTATCTATGTGTATAATTTTTATGCAAACAAAACCCTGTTGTGGACAAGAGTGAGCTCCCTAGTTTCCTAAGGAAAAATAGAAACAAAAATCAAAATAATTTCTACCTTTCCTTAGGTTATCACTAAAACATGAAACATGTAGTATGTGAAGGATCACTTGCCTATTAATGAAGTGCTTGTAGAAGTCCTCTCAATGCTTTACACAACCAACTTTCCTCCAATGCCTTATAGGCTTTCCAAATGCTTTCCACAACTTCTCCTTGATGCTCCAAAATAGATCTGCATAGACAGAAACATTCAAATGGATCAAAGCATCTCACATATGAAATAAAATGTAAATGAAAACCATAATATAGAATATGACATATAATTGTTTCAATAATCGGTCATAAACCATGCGAGTGATTAAGGAATCTTGCAAATAACATCAAAAGTAGATGCAATTAGGAAAGAAAAAATAATTTGTATTAAATTCAAAGGGAAAACAAGCTTACAACTTGGTTTCCTTGATGTCAAAAACCTCTTCCAACGGTATCCTTTCCTTCCATTGATGACAAGCTCTCTAGACCCAAAATAAATAACATAAGTTTACCAATCCAAGTCTGTTCTCTTCCTTCAGTCCTATGCTCAAATATTTATAGGAATCATGAAGAGGTTTCTAGTTCCTCTTCTCAAGGGTGTTATTATTAATGTAGTGATTAAAGGTTTATGATTTGGATAAGATTCCTCAACCTAAGATTCTAGAGATTTATTTTTATATTTTTACCTACGTGAACATAACTGCGCAGCTTATTGTGGAAAAAACTACAAAAGCACATGCTTTTTTCAAGAAAAATGTGTAGATGATCAAAAAGGGTTTTAAGCAGTGAAACCCAAAATTCATTTTGTACCTATTATTGTTTTACTTCAAGCTTGATAGGGAATTCACTTGAGATAGTTCATTGGATGGAAAAGGATCTGAATAGACAGTCATGGTGACAAAATTTAATATAACAATAATAGCAAAAAAAAAGTATACATTTACAGGAAAATGTTTTATGAACAAAAAAATCCATTTGATGCCTTAAAATACCCCTAAAAGGGTTTAGACCCTAATTTTCCAAACTGGGTCATAGAGGTAAAAATAGTCTTGTGAGTTAATTCCTCCACTTTTCCAAACTAAAATCATTGAGATGGATGATAAAAAATATAATGATCCGATTTGGATCACACCTCCCTATATTGGGAGGATTTGGGTCACCAAAAGCTTCTACTAAATGAGGTGAGGAAAGCTTTCCTCCATTTACTCTTGGGTGTATCATTTAGCCTTGCTTAGAATTTGTCCTTTCAACCAAATTTTCCAAAGGTCATGCTACTCTTGTCTTGTTATTATGGAACTCTTCTACAAAAATATATCCTTTTTCAAATCTTCCTAAGCATCCGGTGACAAATCCTCTACAAAAGGTAGGAGTTGTTCCTCGTCCTAATTAGCATGAAAGGCTCATAGAATTTCAGATTATCTGCATTCACCACTGAATAAATCCAAATATATTGAGTTAGAATGAGTTTATAGGTGCCATCTCTCACCTTTTCTATTATCTCAAAGGGACCATATTGCATATCCTTGATTTTCTTATCAAGACCCTGTAACCTCTCCTTATATAGTTGTAATCGTACTTTGTCTCCCACCTTGAATAAATTCTCACTTCTATGCTAATCATCCCTAGCCTTATATTTTTATTATGAATTATGTAGTGTCTTAAGTACCTATATATGGATCTTCCTAATCTTCCCAACAATTATTTTTTTCCCTTAAGGTATCTGATATAATATCTTCCCTCACTCCTCCTTGTTGCCCATATGCAATATCAAAAGGTGAAGGTGGAGAATGTCCAAAAAATACTAGTATAAGTGTGGAATGTTCTATTATAAGAGCATTGTATACATACTAAAATAGCATCCTGAGTCTTTGAATGCTTTTGATTGTAACCCCTCAAAAGTTTCACCAAATTCCTATTGACTACTTACGTTTATCCATTTGTTTGTGGATGGAATGCTATAAAAATATTCAAATTCATGTCCATATATTCCCATAATGTAGTCAATACACACTAAGAAATATTGGGTGCCATCTAAAGTGATTCTCCTTGGAATCCCAAAGTGTATCCAGACCTATCCAAAGAACTAGTTCACTTATTCTTTCTCGCTAATGATATTTTTATAAACCATAAAAATATACATATTTCTAAACCTATCAACTACCAGAAGCAAGTAGTCATGTCCCTTATTTCTTCCTTGTAAACCTCCAAAAAATTCCCTGGAAATTCTTTCTCTAGGATGAGTGGGTATAGGTAAGGTATGATATAGACCTTGCTTCATGTTACTAAGCTTTTCGGTATAGCAAAGCATGTATCCTCTTATAACTCTAGTTACATTTTATTGCATATTGGGCCATGAATACTTTTGCATGTTTTCCACTTCCTTCCCTACACCAAAATTCCCCACAATCTTAGAGGTGTGAGCCTCTTTGATGACTTGTAGTCACTCACCTTTAGGAATAAATAACTTATCCAACTTCTAGAGTAACCCATCCCAGATATAACAACCCCTTGTTGATTTTCCACGTAAATAAAATAATTCCAACGTCATGGGACACACATTCCAAGATGAATGGTGGGAAAACATTATGGTGGCATTAATTTTGATTTAATAATGGTTATGGAATTGGAAAAGGCATAGAGGAAATATTTGGAATTTAATTATGGGAAAGAAAGGTAAATAGGAGAAAAGAAAGGTGAAGAGACACAAATATGCATGCAAGGGAGATTAGAGACAAAATGAAGGAAAATGAAGGAAAAAGGAAAAAAAAAAGGAGAGACTAGACATCAATGATAAAAAGGCATTAGAAAAACAATTCACATCTTTTAGTCAGTTTTGGCTTTCGATAAATTGAATAGAGGGATATCTCCAATGGAATAGAGCAAGAAAGTAAGCAGAGGAAAGAAAAGGGAAAGCAAAGGAAGGCAAGGGAGCACAAAGAGAAAGTTGGATCAGAAGCTACAACATTATTACATTACAGGTAATAAGTTGCATGTATCAATTCCTTTTTGAGATTTGGATGCATCGTACATGCATGTGGTTCCTTGGTATTTTTTGTCATTTGAACGGATATTTGCTTAGATTGATATTGGTTTCAGCCTTGCCTTGCAATTTCCTAAATAGCCATGATGTAGTGGGTTATCTATTTGGGTTTTTTTTATTGGTTCTTAGGTTCCCTATGGATGTGCGTTGGGATAGAATATTTGGAGCCCTTGAACAACTTGGGTTCCCTGGAGGCTATGGGTTGAGATGGGAGATACTTGGAGCCCCATAACAACTTGGGTTCCCGAGAGATTGTGGTTTGAGATAGAATCCTTAGAGCCTTAGATAGCCTGGGATGAGACCAATATCGCTTGTTGTTAGTGATTTCTAAATCAGTTAAGTGAGATCATTGCGGTCGAGGGTTGAGGTGGTTGGCCTCTAGAAGCCTTGGTCGGTTGTATCTTTGTTTAACCCATATGATCCCACATTCATTCTTTGAATATGGAATAGGGTTGATTGGATGAAAGATAGAATCTTATTTTAGACAATCTATGGTCAAGTGATATGTGGAAGTCCCTGACTTGGCTGGATTTTTCATATGTTAATATGAGTTATTTTTCTATTGTGATCTATGAGCACTTGTACTTGTTAATGTGTTCATTTATGGATATTTTTACATGGATTCTATTCTGGTTAGATGATGGTTATATGCATAGTTATATTATGTATTCTTACTATGGATCTTATTCATGAGTTAAAAAGTTATTGAATGATTTATGAATTCATGGGATAAAAAGTATTTTTGGAGCTAGCTTGAGATGGAGTTGAGCCTTCTTGATGATTTTCATATGAAGTTAAGATGATCATGATCAAATATGCATTCATGATATGTAACCACTATGTTTTCCATCCATTTGACGAAATTTCTATTAAGTGATTGATATGCTTGAGCAAGAGGTAGCTTGATTATCAGTTTCATAAACTTATTATAACCTTATATAGAATTATGAAGAGTTCTGGTAATTTTTGGGTACTAGTGTTACACAACATTTTCTCAACATCTTTGCATTCCCCATCTTGAATACTGGAGGAATATCAGAGTGACCCCTGTGTACTGTCACACATCATAGTGAATGTCATTGCATCCATTAACATGTCAAGAACACATTCTCTATTGACCATTCTTGAATTTGACCCTTTAAAACATATTCTTTTGGGTCGGCATGGTTTTGTAGTTATGACCTCACCCTCATGGCCAAATTTACACAGGGCCCCGTGCCATGGTCGTTGTGTCTCTGAAGAGCACACATGTCGAGCTACTTTTGGAACGTTTTTAAAATATGGAAAAAGAGCTTCTAAGATGTAATAGCTTCATGAGTGGAGTCATGGATGTTTGTTCGACTGGATGAGGTCAAGTTTCTCTCTCTGGCCTTCTAGTTCCTACAAAAATGCAACTTTCCAAATGGATAGACCTTTCCTCCACCATATGTGGATCCCAAAGCTCATCCTCCACTCCTATAAATACCTCTTCATTCCATTGAATTATCTAGCCAGACATAGCTATAATATACTGGGAGCTGATAGTAGATAATTGTCCATAGATATGAGAGAGATTTTAAACCCTTTGCCACTTAGAGTTGAACCTACGAACAAATTCTTTGAGACGTTCCAAACTAAACCCGTGCATCAAGGCACATGTTGTAAACTCTCTTATATATATTAATATGACATCACTGATTTCTAGTTCCGTCTTGTCTATATTAATGATTAAAGTTTCTGACTCTCCTTGACTAGTTGGATAGTTCTAAATGAACATGTATGTTCATATTGTTTTAGTTTTTTCTTGATCTTTGTGCAGGTGTATCAATGTCGTTACCAACGGAGCACAAGGCTTGAATAAAAAATATTGAGAAATCACTGCCACGTATTACATTAATAGCATTGGATTGAGGTATGACGTCTATCCTAATCCACATTTTGTTTACAAACTAGGAATTTAGAAGCCAACATGTTCCCTTGTTGCTAAACCCACCCTGGGGCTAAAGGGATTGCCTATGTGCGCAAAGGGGATTTGACTTCACAACAAGTTGGAGACCATATTGGGGATGTCAATTCATGTTGTCTCTTATTGTTTGTTCTATATTTTTGAATGTCTATCCAACTTTGGCCTAATTGTCGTTTCTCTACTATTTTTGGCTTATTTGACTGCTTTTGGCTGTTTCGCCTTTTCCTAAAGTGATAAGCCTGGTTTTGCTCAGTTATTCCTTTATTTTTTCCTTCATTTTCTAGCTCAGCATTGTTGATTGCCTGGCAGTCATGCCTATCAGCATGAGTTTTCTTTTTCATAGGCGTGATTTTTCTTGCTCGGTGCTGGATACGGCTGAACAATTACGCTGATTCTTATAGGCTTAGGTTTTAGGATTTCCCACTGAGTTTCCAATGTGTCTTGTCCTTTAGATTGTTTTTTCCCTCTTGTATTGATTCAGTTGGCTTTCCTGTCTCATTAATTTTATTTTGTGTTATCCCTCATTTGAACAGTGCGACTTACCCATCCTATGTTTTCTAGGTGTCTCGAACCATTCGTTTGGTCGCACATTCATTGGGTGTCTGATATGTTTATGAGTCAGTTTCGTCATTTATTTTTCAGCCTTTTATGTGGCTGTTTGGTATTTTTAGTTGATTGTATGTGAATTAAGGTTGTCAAGATCTCATTTTGTGTATGTTTGATTGTCCCTCCATCAACCTGAGCATAGATCACATTCCTCATTGAGTTGACTTAAAAGCCCTTTGTTTTGCATAAGGAGTTGCATGCCTAGTTTTGATTGTGTGTTTATGTTATATTGGAATTTGTCTCTTCACATTTTGATGATTTTGTTCGAAGCTACTTGAAGCTAGTATTTTTCTTTTTAGTGTAGCATTGCATTGTTGCTTATCACTCTCTTGTGTAACCAGCTCCAAAAATAGAAAAAAAGAGATATCAACGCCTTAGAAATGAGCCACTTCGAGGGGGCAACCTCCAATACATTACATAAATGAACAATTCTTGGATGATACAATTTAGAAAACCTCCTTTCTATATATAGGAGTCCATGGGGCCATAATGTAATCCTAGTGGGCCACAATGTAATCCTAGCCGACCTAACAATAATAATTTAAGGGCACAATAATAAATAAATGGGGGTTACAAGGGTACAATAATAACAATAAGGGGGTTACACTAACAAGAATAAGGGACTATACTAGTAATATAGGGACCTAACATGCCCCTCTCCTTCAAAAAAAGTGTGGTCCTCAACGCTTGAGTAGCTCGGGGTGCTTTTGTATAAAATTCTCATCCTCCCATGTAGAATATTCAGTGGGTAAGTTCTTCCGCTTGATGAGATAATCTGAAATTGATCGATTCCGTAGTTTTCGAGTTCTTTTTTCCATGACCGCTTCAGGTTCCAATATCATTTTTCCTTCCTCATCAAGTTCCGGCAATATTGTTTGAACTGGAAGATTTTCACCTATAACCTTCTTTAAGCATGAAACATGGAAAACTGGATGTACTCGCGAAGAAGCAGGAAGCTCCAATTTGTATGCCATATTACCAATCTTTTGCAACACCTTGTAAGGACCATAGTACTTTGGCGATAATTTATTATCCTTCTTAGCTTGCTTGAGGGACATTTGTTTGTATGGTTGTAGCCGTAAAAATACCCAATCTCCTACATCAAAATTTCTCTCACTGCGATGTTGATCTGCCTGTTGTTTCATTCGATTTTGTGCCAAATTCAGGTTATCCTTTAAGAGTTGGAGAACTTCTTGTTGATGCTCGATGTGATCTTCCACTGCTTGAACCTTCTAATTTTCCCTTAAATATGATGTGATGGATGGTGGATGATATCCATAAAGTGCCATAAATGGGGTCATTTTTGCTGCAGTATGGAAGGAAGTGTTATACCACCATTCAGCGAGAGGTAACCACCTGACCCATTGTGTTTGTTTATCAGATATAAAACAACGAAGATATCCTTCCAAACATATATTTACTA